>WIDE01000109.1:0-90746 GCA_015039315.1 Clavulina sp. PMI_390
TAGCGCTGGCGAGCGCGAGCGGAGGAGACGAGGTTTGTAGTACCTGGTCTCCGATGTCGCTCGCCTCGCGGCTGGCGCGTTGATCAGACTGTTTCAAATGTCTCCTTTTCTTCGTTGTGTCAGACTTACACACGCCGAGCGGTCCGATGAGATGAAGGTGCTAGCTGCAGCTGTGTCAGTACAAAGGGCGACGGACGGAACTGCCGTCGGAGGTCCTAGATGCCGAATACTAGTGGTGTTTTTTTTTTCCGCTTCCCCTAGTTGTGCGGCGTAACTGAATGAAGTCAAAACAGGGAGCTCCGCAAGTTGGAACTTTTGCCTTGTTGCGGGCCGAAGAACTGGCTTTGGGAGGCCAGTTCAAGTGGTGTTTCGGTGCATTCGCAATTTTTGTTGTGCAAGGGGCCAAGCGTGCCAACCATGGAGCGATTTTCATTGTTTTGTCGTTAGTATATCGTCATGTGCTCTCTGCAAGACTAGTCTCTGGAGGGTTTCTGCTCAGGGACCGGTTGCAAGCGAATGACCATGAGTGGCAATCTCGAGCCGCATCCTTTTCACCCCCCTACCTATTCGTTCGATGCTGTACACCGAACCTTCAGCTCGGTGCTCTGCTTTTCCGTTCAATCCTCGTCTTGGAGGGTAGTTCTAGCCATTTCGAACCAGCTAACTTCGTATTTACTTCACTATAATGTGTATCTCTCATTGCCCGATACGATTTCCATAGCTATTGGGCTCTTTACTTATATTCCTAGGCTTCTAGCAGAGTATCTTGTCCATTGTTGAATCAATGACGGACTTTTCACGGCGTATTCAGTTGCATCGCCCCTCCATTTCCGCTTCCGCTTTGGCCTCGCCTGGTTTGCTCGGCCCTACGGAGCAGCAGTGAAATATCGACAGAGACATTTAATCCTGTTTCTTGCATCGTGATACGAATCATTTGTAGATCTTGTAATTTCTGTTAAGCTTGAGAGTGGGTTCATACCGCTATCACCAGTACTTTTGGTTCTTGGGGGGCACAGTAGCCATTCGATGGCATAGACCACGGCACCCGCTCAACTAAATATCGAATCTGAAATAGCTGAATCCCCCGCGTCCGCGTCCGTGATCATGACTGAACCGCCTCCTCGGTGACCCTCGCTCTCGCGCAAACGCATCATTTCGGTACCCCCAACCTCCGAGGCACCAATACCAAAAAGCCTGGTACATAAAAGCCCTGTACCCTCCTCAACTCTGGACCCCGCATCCTCCCCCAAACATCTGATCCCTACCCACTCCCTCTTAGCCAACACTCGCGTCATGTCGGCCCACACTTACACGCAGCAATGGTATACTGGTCAGCACGCAATCAAGCATGCACTCGCGGGAGACAGACTACTAAACTCACCAATTCTTTCTTTTCGCTCGTCATGAACCCAACAACTACATTGTTATCCACGCCGGTAGTAGAGAAACAACAATACAAGAAAGCGCCCACCGACTCTACAGAGCGCAAGGAACCCAGGCGTAGGAAACGCTACATGCGACACTCGCCACAACGGGGTTCTGTAAATCAAGGACACTATCAACGCCAAATTCCTTCCCCCACTCCTCTACCCCCCGCCTCCACTCATATGCGCGTTTTTGCCTCTCCTCGGAAACATCTTCTGAGCCGAGCTGGCATTGTCATCACCATCATTGTCGTGCTCGCGCTCATGCTCATCACACTCAGCATGCTCGCACCACGGCTCACTGCGAGACCTATACCTCCAACAACGCTCTTTTGCTCAGCCAAGTTGACTCTTGACTGAAAAGGAGAAAATCGAGTCGCCACTTCACTTGAGAAAATTTGACATATCCCGTATGCACTTTCGTATTTATCATGGGCCTGGGCTGACGATGCAAAACGTGTCTCAAACGCAGCCCAACCGATATTCCATACACCACAACGATCGCCCACACACTCGAACACTCATGCCCCCCTCATACTGCTGGCTGTTGGAAGTCCTTCCCGACATCATCGCCATTGGTCGCAGAGAGATCATACAGAGATGGCAACTGGTGGGTGAAAATAATATGCGAAGGTGATCGAAGAGAGGTTTGACGCCACTGAGCAGTAGAAGGCGGCATTTTGGGCGTACTGTAGGAGTCGGGAGAGTGAGGGGGAAAGGTGAGGCGCCGACGAGTGTGAGCGAGCTGGACAAAGTTAACGACCGGACGTTCCGAGGACTACCGATCTAGTAGATATATTGGCCAGTCGTGTAGCTAGTTCTACCACAGTTTCGGCAGAATAATGAGGGCCAAGCCCGCGATCATTGTGGTGTGATCAGTCTGCAAAGGTGTTGTCCTGGTGGGATAGCGTCAGTGGCGACCTCAAGTGTCGATAAATGACACTCCTTGTAGATCCAACCGATACCCTTTGTTGAACAGCAAAGACTGGCTCAAAGGGAAGGGGAAAAGTGAACAGACACAGTCAACTGGTTGAACGAAACAAGCGAGCGCCTAGTTGCAAGATCGTGGGAACGCTTCTGCTCTCTTGCCTCATGTCGGCTTCCCTTTAGCAACACCAAATCTGCATCCTTTCGTACGTCACCGACTACGGAAAGATGTTTATTTGTCATAGCGCGGAGGCGCGCTCGGGCCTCTCGCCTTCCTCCTCAATCGATTGGTGTCCTTTATAATAGATAATGGCATGATTGTGCCGCTGAGATCAAACTCCTCGCCATTTTACCATTTGAGCTCCTCCTTCATCCAAAGGGGATGGCCTCCTGTCCCCTAGTGCTACAAATCCAACACTCCCAAGGATGGCTTCCATGTGTTCCCGCACCGACCCAGGTAAGTTCGTCCGGTTTTGTGCTCCTACACTCTTCTCTTCTACGACCTCCGGGACTGGTTCCGCCTCTATCCTTCCCTCGTCCGTAGTGTCCATGAGATCTCCCTCGAATCATATCAGTGCACGAAACTGGTGCCCAGGTGCCACACTAGTCTCGATCTACAACCATCCACGCTTACGACAGGTCCTGAAGGGGTGATGTTTCGTTTGTTTGAATGAGCATCTGCTCTAGGCTCGTCTTATCATCGCCATACCGAGCAGCATTGCTATTACGACACAACCTCGTCGAGTAAACCCATAAGCCGACCCCCACGAAGTGCCACTACACCCGCCACATTCCCCATCCCTACCACCTCGAGCCGTGACACCAGAGCATACTGCCCCACCCTTTGAAGAAACCTATTATCTGCGTCTTCCCCTAGTTTGCCACTCAGCAGGCCTACTCCGAACGACCCTGAAATATCCCCCATTGCCCTCTCCCGATCTCAATCCCAATACTCCCAACGGCCCCATCATAACTCGTTCCATCACAGCACTCAGCCCAGCATGTCCGTCCCCCTCACGCACCTCCAGCACTACGCTCACTCCCCATACGAACATAGTCTTTCAAGTCGCCTGCCCTCTGCATACGACGACGAAGACGATAAGCTTGCCAGCGGCGTCAATTTGAATGGCGATCGAGAGCGCCGCGCCGGCAAAACTCAGGTGGGAGTGCGAACATGACGGGTGTGGGCGCGAGCAGGGATGCGGCGGACTTTGCACAAAATGGTGGTGTCAGAACAGTCTTTGCGCGCAGTAGACTACAGAGCCTTGGTCCAGGATGACGCCCCCATTCGGACGTTGATACTCCATCAACGCTCTTCACGCCGTATCCCCATGGTTTCATCCCTTCCTCCTCACCTTCCTCTAGTGATCCTCCCAGTCCGACTGTTGGCTCGGTGGTGGATTCGGCGGGCGTGGAGGAGGGGCCACGTGAAGCGATGACGAGCTTGCGGGACCCTCAATATGCTCTCGCTCATTTCGCTCGACCAAGACATCTTACCCCCCCTGTCCCACGCGTATCTGGTCTCTCGGCACCATTTGTTGCTTTTCGATTCGATGAATGGATGACTCACTGATCAACGCTTCTAATTACGCTTCAACACTATTGCTCCCAATCCCTACCCCCAGGCCCGAGCGCTTCCAGACCCAATAATAATCAGTACCCCGTATCTTCTTCGCCGACCTCTGCCACGGCCACCCGAGCATCCCAAAATTCCATGGGGCTTTCGTCACCTGCCTCTGTGGCTGCTCCCAATGTAGCAGACCCAGATGTGCAACTTGGCAAGGGTACTCCGCTCTATGCCGTCCCTCGCGATGCGCCATTGGATACTGTTGGGTTCAAAGCTAAGCGGAACGACATCTTCTACGTCGCGGACCCCGAAGCGTTCTTTGACGCGTCTCCCATCATGCCGTCCTCTACCACCTTACACGACCCCGCATCAGCGCTAGAAGAGGAGGCGAATAGTGCGGCGGGAAGACGCGGTGAGCTCCGCGTGGGCGAGCTCGTCATTGTCGAGGCGGATCGAGGACGCGATCTAGGCCGAGTGACGCACGGGAACATCTCGACGGCGGACGTCGAGGCGTGGCAGCGCTCGCAGGCCGAGCCAACTGCGATAGCTGCGCGTCACGGCCATCCTGTTAATAGCGGTAGTGGAGGGGTGAGTGGAGGAGAGGATGAGGCGGTTGTAAGAGGCAAGATCGGGATGAAAGAGTTGATGCCTAAGAGAATTTATGCGCGCACGAGCGCGGAGGATACAAGGTGCGTAATATATGCCGAGTCATTGTTCTCGCCCGCCTCACGGCTGACACGATGATCGAACTATTTCTAATCGCCTCCTTTCCTCCGCCCGCGTTTAGACTTCTGCAGACTAAACAGGGCGATGAAATGGACGCGCTGCAGTTGTGTCAGTCCAAGTTCTGGCGGAAGAAACTGCCGATGGAGGTTGTCGACGCCGAATATCAGTGGTCCGTCCCATTTCATTTCTTCGTTTGTGCTCGCGAAAAGTTACGTGTCTCACTGAATGGCACGTAAACAGGGATCGCCGCAAGCTTACCTTTTACTTCATTGCTGATCGGAGGATTGACTTCAGGGAGCTGGTTCGAGAGTTGTTCCGGTACGTCGATAGCTTCGCTTTTGGCTGACTCATGATCTGCATTGCTGTGATTGACGCTGATGATCTCTCCTTCCACTCCCGTTTGGATTGTCATCCGCTAGTATCTACAAGACTCGTATATGGATGTCGTCCCTCCAGGGACCAATGGCAAGCGAATAAACGAGTCAATGGTCGTCTCGAGCCGTACCCTCTTCACGCTCCCTCTTTGTTTCCAGCAGCTTGCTCCGAATTCCCCGTTCGCCCACCATCTAGGAGTTTGCGTCTATACTTTTGATCGAAGACCTATATCTACCTCGTTATATGCGTACGTTGCATTTTCTAGTATTATTATCACTGCTCCTGGGCTCTCTCTACGGTGTACACCCCGCTCCCCTCCAACAAAGGTGTGTGCCGTATATCTCGCTCTTCAGCGAGGTCTTGCGTATTCGACTAAGCGCTTCGATACGTATGAAGGCCCGATTTTTGTATGACGAGGCAGGGCATTCGAGGATTCGCAATATGTACTGCGCTTAGGAGCAGGCGGATGGCGGAATGACCGTGGTACTGGGTCCTCGGGGCTCGCTCGGGGACGAAGTGATAAGTCATTGGGTGTAATTTCAACCGCTGCACTGCTCCATCACGAAAAGAACGCTAAATTTGAATGGAACGGAGGCTGCTCTATCCGTGAACTGAATAGAATAAGTGCTCGGGGTATGAGCGAGGCGCGCTCAAAACCTTGTACCCTGGACAATAAGAACCTCGCCCGCCGAGAGTACCACCGAGAGTACCACCGAGACGCCGAGACGGAGGTTGGTCGTATAAAAGCCTCGCGTCCTCTCCGTTCTCCACTCTCATGCCTCATCGCCCTCCTAATATCTTGCATCTCTCTCCGCCCTCTGACGAGTAGCCACGCCATGTCATCGCAGTCATACGTTCAGGGCTGGTATAACGGTGAGCCCTCATTATAACATGACAGGCATCCTCGTCAGCATATAGATAGACGATTAACTTCTTATTTTCATCATCGATAACACATTCTCGTACAACTATCTACGTCGCTGTCAGAGAGGCAGCAGTATAAGAAAGTGCCCACTGACTATGCAGAGCGAAAGGAGCCTAGGTGTAGAAGACGATGCATTCGGCAATCCTCACTACCCAGTTCTGTGCACCCAACACACCAACACCAACTTCGGCTTTCTTTATCCCCTTCACCTCCACCCCCCACACATACACACACCGCTGTTCCGCCTTGGAAGACACATCTTCGCCGCGCCGGCGTCGTCGCTGCCATTATGGGCATGCTCCTGCTCATCCTTATCCTGATAGTCACTCTCATCATGCTGACGGAAAAGCTTCGCGCTGTCGCCGCAATGTTGAAGAGTCTCAGGTGCTCAGCCGGATAGCGCATCATGGCTATGATGAAGAGTCTGGAGATCTTTGTGAGCTTTTTCTCTCTTTTTTTTTTTTCTTTCTTTCCTGGCCAAGACTTGAAAAGCTGATCTGCTAATGTGACTGTCGATGGCATATAAACTCTCTATCGGGCCCTACAAGATCCTCCGGGATAGAGGCGCCTCGGCGGTCTTTTTCTGAGGTCGCGGTGGGAGAGATTGCGGCTGAGACATGAACTCCGGCAGTAATTTTCGACAACCACCTCTGCTGGTGATACACTGCACAGAGGTGAGGTCGATACAAGGATGATGGCTTCTAGTGATGTGCCCTAAAGACGATGGGCAAGGTCATTAGCATCATCTTTCAGAAAACGAGGACAGGGCAGGAGTGTGGGCGCGCATTCCGAATGGCGTGAGAAAGGAACAGCCGGTGACGGTCTTGGAAGGAGCCAAGCTGGGGCAGAAGGGAGAGTCGAACCAAGGAACCGGACGACTAGATCTTTACAGCGAGTCTGATCTTTGTCGGTGCCGTTCAGTTGCAAGTGTTTTATTGATATTCAAGTGATAATTAGACATGGGATTAATTGGCTAAAGAGTGATTGTAGTGCGAGGCGGAGAGCTGTAGCAGGTCGATGTGAACTCGGAGGGAAGGGCTCAGAGACTGTTGGGAGAGAGAGGCGGTGCGCGGGTGCGCGGTATGCAATTGCGAGAGGCGAGCGTCTAACATGTTGATGCGTGACCGTGGGAAAATATTGGTTCTGTGGGCCACTGGGCGTGCCTCGCCTCCGTTTGGAAGCCTCACACATATGGCATGAACCAAGATGTGGCTAAAGCGCCCGCCCCCTTCTAGCAAATCCCAATTCAATCGTCCGTAACCTCTCTAGAGAAGATCTTATCGGTCTTCCTCACCTCGTGATATCCGTTCAACATCTCGGCTAGTGACACAAGGCCCTCGAGGCTTGCGGCCCCTCGAGGAATCCACGGCTTAGACCCATCAGCCTCTCCTCACAAATTTGTTGCATCATCTGGCGAACCTTGAACTCGCTGTCGCCTGCTTCACGCACGCACAGTACCGGAGGGGTTGGTGGCGTCAGTGAATTCGGCTATGGAGGAGCTAGGGGAACGATGGGAAATAAAGTGTAAATTCGCGGTGTACGAAAAATGGACTGGGATGGAATGACTCACCTGGATCTGGTCGTCCAAGGGAGAGTCCGAATGCCAGGAGGAGTCCTGATGGTATCGTGCGGATACGAGGTGAGTTCCCCTTCCGGGTTTCTGGCTCTTGCTATTTTGACATCTTTCTATGCTGTACTTGACCGATTCAACTTCACAAATGGCCTACTGACCGATACTTCTTTATTTTACCCTTTCGTTGCGTTAACCACCGTGCCTGACCCGCACCCTAGGGTCAAGTGCCTTCAGGCCTGATGATTATTACTCTGTCTCTTTTTCCTTGGCATCTACGATGGTCATTAGAGCGTCACCTAGTCTGCTCCCCATTGACCTTTTGTCGCCTGCCTCTACGACTGCAACACCGCGGACCGAGACGGTGCGAATCCAACAAGGCATATTACTCGGGGGTATCCCCCGCGATGCGCTGCTATGCGTCGTCAGGATGAAACAACATCTTCTCCGTTGCGGACCCTTAAGGGTTCGTTGGCGGATCGCCCAATATGTCATCTTTCTCATCCTCAATGCGAGATTTCGTTTCAACGTTGGAGGAGGGACGGATTAAGCAGTAGCAGGGAGGCGCGGCGAGCTTCATAGGGGAGCTCGTCATTTCTGAGGTGTAGAAAAGACGCGATCTGGGCTGGGTGACGTACGGGAGTATCTCAACGACCGATGTGGAAGTGAGGTAGCGCTTACAGCCCGAGGCAACTGCGATAGCTGCGCGTCAGGGACAACTCATCAATGGCGGTAGTGGCGGTGTAGACGCAAAGAGCAAGCGGTGGTAGGAGGCAGGATTGGAATCAAATGGTTGAATGCCTAGGAGAATCCACGCCTGCATGAGCACAGGGGGTGCGGGGAGTGTAATCACGCTCACTCGCTCGCGGCTGACGCTTTGGTCAATCTAGCAGGCCGCGAGTAGCTGGATTGATACCTCCGTATCCACAATACACAGATCTTCACGCCAGGTTTCTTTTGATCGTTTCGCTGTCTGTTCTCTGACAGTGGGTGGGTATTACGTGCTTGGGATGTTTTGGCTAATTACACAGATCGAATTTCAAACCGCTGCACTGCTTCTGCCGG
The DNA here is from genome assembly GCA_015039315.1 of Clavulina sp. PMI_390. Classification (NCBI taxonomy): domain Eukaryota; kingdom Fungi; phylum Basidiomycota; class Agaricomycetes; order Cantharellales; family Hydnaceae; genus Clavulina; species Clavulina sp. PMI_390. The sequence goes on from WIDE01000109.1 coordinate 8,580, forward strand.
CCCCGCCCGCTCGCTTTCGCCGTTCATGACTGAATTGGGTACTCAGCACTCCCGCTCAGTCCTGGGCAAACCTACGGTTTGGCCACCCACATCCCCCGACAATCGGGACTGAAGGCCGGGCTTCTACTCCTCCTTTAACTCATCCATCCGCATCCCCCCACACCCAGACACCGTCGCTTGATCATAGAAATGGTGTCCCCGCGGTGGCGGTGATATCTCAGCACTCATCACCGCGCTAGCCCAAGGGCTTGTCATGACAATGGTCTCATCATCCACCAAAACAGCTTCGTTTGAATGCGAATAAGCCAAGTACGGTGCTTGTCAATGTAATTCTAGATAGTCATGTACTATGCCGACAAATTTTGAGCCCTATAGGAAGAATAATTCACGAGGGCGGTGGAGAGCCCTTGCGAAGTGGAAGGGGGCCCTTGAGGTGATGGTGGGACTGACGGCTGAAACGTGACAAGGCGGTAAGCAGGCCCATCGAGGGTCAACTGTGCAAAAGGAATGCAACCTTTGGAGGCGTATCTGAATCATAGACGCGCCAGGATATAAATGACTCTACCACCTGATATTTATGACTTCAGCCGAGGAAGCGGCGACAGCGAGGTCAAGTAGCGCTCAGGCACAGCGAACCATCCTACTCAGCTGCCGGCTTCACGCGGAGCCATCGGAAGTATTATCGGCTCCGATCCGTTGCTCCCGTGATTCCAGTTCGTCTGTGCTCGTTTTCTGCAACAACTCGTTAGTAGTATGATATCTCGCCTGCTACATCTATCAAGTACATAGTAGTAGACTATAGTACCCCGCTAACCAGAAAATTACTATTCAGCTGCATGGCTGGCAGTGATTTCCGGAGCCGAGCCGATCCGTCGGTAGCACTCTTAACGCTTTTTAGTATGAACTAAACAAACGATTTTCTCTTGAAAGAGGTTTCTCTAATCATGACAGTAAGGAGAGTTATATGAATACGATAAATCGGATGATCTAAGCTAAACATCGTTAAAACGAGCTTGCGCAGGCTGGCGCACAAGCCGTAGCGTGGGAATGTTTAGGTTTTGAATTCAAAGCGGGATCGCGCGGCCCGCTCGTTCACTTTTTGTAATAGCAGAGGTCGCTCTGGGCTCGTGGTTTAAGCTTTCTCTCCGCTTCTGAGACGTCTGAGACTTCACCTATCTTTTACGAGAGCCAATTCGCAACATAGTATATCAAGTTGGAGAGCGAATCGGTTCCACTATTGCCCGTCCACGGGCCTTCTTCGGGTATCGATAGAGTTTCAACCCTTTGCACTGGATGTCAAATGTGAATCAGCTGAAGATGTTGACTCAAGGCTTTCCGCTGGGTACGACTGAATTGTGTCGCCCCACCATCATTTATCTCCTCAACGCCGCCACACCGAGAGCACAGGTCAGGATATAAAAGCTCGCAGTCATGTAACCTCTTGGAACCCATTTTTTCTGAGACATCCCATATCCACCCTCTCTCATCATGTCCGCGCATACTTATGTGCAGCAGTGGTACACTGGTAAGCATATACCGGAGCGTTTTAGTCGTAACAACTACTAATTCCTGTTCTTTCTGCATTTTCTTCCTTTTTTCGTCATTTTTTGTTCGCCTATCTATTTTATTTTTTATTTTTTGCCTCCTCTTTTTGTACCGAATCTGTCATCGCTCACACTGATATCAGAGAAACAACAGCACAAGAAAGTGCCTACTGACTATGCAGAGAGAAAGGAGCTTCGGTGTAGAAGACGTTGCGCGCGACACTCATCACTACCAAGTGATCAGCCACAAACATACTACCAACACCAACTCCCCCCTTCCGTCCCCCCTTCTACATCACACTTCACGCGCACACACACCGCCCCTTTGACTTGGAGGACACATCTTCGCCTCGCCGGCATTGTCGCATTCATCATGGCCATACTCATCTTCATCCTCGTACTGATAGTAGCCCTCGTCGTGCTTGCAGAAAAGCTTCGCGCAGTGGCTGCGATTCTGATGAGTCCTGGCTGCTCGGCTGGCTAAGCATATCACGACTGTACTGCGGGTCTGGGACTTTTTGTGCGATTTTCTTTTTTTTTTTTTCCGGGTGAGGACTTTTTTTTTCTTCCTTGCTTTTGTTTCTTTCGTCGAAAATCGAGGTGCCAATCTGATCACTCAACTGTTGGTTCGTTCATAGACTTCTTAACGGGCGTACAAGATCCTCTGGCCCACACATCATGCGATCGTTTGGCATGGAGGAGTACCGAGGTTTTTTTTATGAGGCAGCGCTTGTGGAGTTGCCGACAGGTCAGGACGCCTCCAAGGAAGGTTCGACAAACACCGGTAGTAGCGGCGAGATTGTACAGATGTAGGGCGGATGTGAGGAAGAAGGCCAAGTGATTGGACTCGACGGCGTTGAGTAAGATCCCTGGGATTGTTGGGTGGTAGGCGAGGATGGGGAGGACATTCTGTTGGTAGACACCATGAGTGTCGAAGAAGAAACCTGGTGAGCTTTAAAGAGAGTCAAGCCAGGAAGAAAAGAGAGCCCTATGATGGAGGGGGACTGGGAGGATGGAGATGATTGGATCTTTACTATGGTCTTTCGTCTAGTGGCGTGGTTCAGTCGCAAGCTTTCAATCTATGTTAGGGCGAGAGCAGCTATGATAATGATCAGGCGTGTGATTGGGTGGCTAACAGGTGATTGCAGTGCGAGGTGTGAAAACGGCCTTTGGCGATCCTTGCAGTAGCAGCATCAAGGGATATGGTAAGAAAAGACAAGAAATAGCCAGCAGAGAGGAGAGAAAAAAGGGGCAGTGCAGCCGCGGGAGTGGACAAGCTCAGTCACGAGAGCGAGAAGCGAGCGCCTATGTTGTGTGGCCGTGGGAATACCTGGATTTCACCAAACCCTTCATTCAAACTCGGAGGTGGCCTCCACACATGGCCTAGACCAAGGGGCTGCTGTCTATCGAGCACTAATAATGTGCTAGCGCATCCCGCTATGAGCATTTGTGACCTCCTCCGAGAGAACGTCCTTGGTTCATCGGCCGACTTCTCCTGTCAAAATCTCAGTGGCTCCATCTGCACTTCGCAACAGTTTTGAGCCCGCGTCTAGAGCGGTCGACCACGATCGACGTAATGCTGCGATGTAATAGGGCGACTCTCTAACGTCATATAAGGGCTCAAAAGAGTGTTGACTCCTGGCTTCCGGCTGAGGCACGGATTTCGCTATCACCGTTGCCCGCGCCAGGGCTGGGCGGAGGTTAGAGGCGGGAATTCAAATACTGCGCCGCTCACTGTCAACGTCAGCTTTGACCTGGGTGGAGGCTTGAATGTGCTTCACTACTCATGCCAAGCGATGCTATAAGGCATCATTGATCGCCATCGCTCCGCAGACTCTAGCAAACCATTATCTTCGTGATCACGGCTTCCCATCCTCTTCACCCTCTCGTGCGATCTTCTTCAGTACGCCTGGTGCCGACCCCTATCACCCCGACCAGCATCCAAACCATGTCAGCTCACGCGTCTGCGCAACAGTGTTTCTATGGTGCGCGTCACGTCCGAGAAATCATACTGCTTTTGAATCGTACTGACTCTCCCTCTTGTATCCCACCGCTGGCTCGTACATGTGCGCACGCTCCTCTCATTATCAGAGACTCCACAATATCAAAAATCTCCCATCCACCATACAGATCGAAAAGAGTGCAAACTCGTGAGACGCGCTCGACGATTGAATGATATTGAGACAGGACTCCGCGCGTCACTACCAGAACTACGCTCGACGGAGCACAAGCAGACCTGTCCCACCTGCCAAGGACTCGTCTCGCCCCCTTCCTGTACATCTAACACCGAAACGAATGAATCCCTTTTGGTGCGGAAATCAAAATTCCGTCGGGCTGGCATTGTCTCTGCCATCATCGTTACGCTTGTATTCATGATGACGGTGACCCTCCTCATACTCGCTCGAAAGTTAGGCGCTGTCTCTGCTATCCCAATGAGCACACATTGTTTGCTATAACGCGTGATGAGGAAAGGGACATGCACAACCACAACACCACCAATGCGTCCTATGACTCGCAACTGGCAGTCGTAACAATCGAGGTACATTAACGATTTAGGCCAAAAGACTCCCTAGTCAGCAGAGCTTACCTCATTACGAGTCGTGTGTGCAGGTGATCAGACCCCATGAACTCAATGGGCTTAGCGAGTGAGTGGCAATGCTGGCTGGCTCGTGAGAATTCGTGATTTCAAATTCAAGCCATCGCTTGCGAGCGTCTCATGATGGCACACAGAAGATGTATCTATCTTTCCGAAGACTGATTACAAGATGTGGGTCTGTTGATAGGTTGCGAGGCCTGGTCGAACGCTGGGCTACCGCGTTACCAGTAGAATCTGGAATAGATACAGGCTATCAATGGCTAGGGTCTGGCTCCGGCCACACATTCAAAATATCACATTTGATGAGATTGAGACTCTGGGGAGCATATAAATATGATGTAACGAGGCCATTTTGAAATAGCCCAGAGCAGCCATTTTGACATAGCCCAGAGCAGTTTTTTGACATAGCCCAGAGCAGCCCTCTTGGCATAGCCGGGCGCTTCGTCGTACAGCCCGGGCGGGAGCGACATCGCTCGGGCTATATCGCAACGCCCGACCCAAAAAGTTTGACGTTGGAATCTTGAAAGTGATAATACATGAGGATAACGAGGATCAGTCTGACCCATAAAAGCGTCTCATCCTTCTTGACTCTTGGATGCCCATCCTCCCCGAAACATCCCTCTGTCTATCCGCTAACATCTGCACCATGTCGACCCACCATGATAGGGAGCGGTGGTATGCTGGTGAGCACATACCATGAGCTTACTGGTCGCAGTATGGGACCGCTAATTTCCATGTCTTCCTAAACTCGAACACATGAAAATGTCAACTTTAACCTATATTAGCATGGCAGCGGTCCAGGAGAGTGCCAATCAACTCAATAGAGCCGAAAGAGTCGAAAAAACGTACAATCAAACGCCAGTCACGAGGAGGCTCCGAATCTCGAACGCACGGGGATCACCAACGTCAGCACACACCTTCCACATCCTCCTCTACCACATCAATCAAGGGTAATAACCCTATCATACCACCCTGGAAGCAGCAAATCCGCCACACGGCCATTGTCGTTGTAATCATTGGCGCCCCCCTACTCATGCTTATACTAATAACTGCTCTCGTCACAATCGCGGAAAAGCTTCACGCTATTGCGGCGATTTCGACCAGCCTTAGCTGTCCAACCTGATAACCAATTCGTTGAGGAGTAGATGGATGTGGCCATGGCAGAATCAAGGATTCCCGTAAGGCTTTTTTTTCTCCTTTTTGGAGCCGAGGACACGAGCTGATGTTACTATTAGCGCCTCTGGTATAGAGCCCTTCATGAGTCCCGCAAAGCACGGCGAGGACATCTGGCGCGCACATTTACGATGTTGCTCTGCGCTGATACCTCACCTGGGGGACGTACTGGAGACCCTTTGCATCCTTTCGCGTTTAATGAGAGTGGTGGCACTATCTGGAGTGTGAAAAGGTCTGCTGGTGATGGTATGTGAATCGAGCCAGGGAGAAGGGACATCTGAGGGGAGGGGAAGTAGTCACAAAAAAAGGACGCTAGATGTGGCCGTCCAGATCCGTGATTGGTGATGTCAGAGTAGCTGGAGTGCGTTAACGTTTGTGTGAGGGGGAACCGCAGTCACGGCCAGTCATACCGGTAGAGTAGAAGCACATTTACAAGGCTTTGATCACACATTCAGATGGTTCCGGCGGAACGTGCCTGGTTAGCGGCACAAATGTGCCGTGCCTGATGTTTGCAGAAAGACGCGCGCTTAGGGTGGTGTGACCGTGGCAATATTCGTATTCTCTTTCCTCCCCTAAATATGCAAGCATCCTTTGTGTGTCTGGTCCTCTAAGATAACATTTCAAATAATCTCATTTGTTTTCGTCGCACCCTACGCCCAGCTTTACTGCGCACGATCTGGAGTTTCTGTGCTCCCGACTCCTCTCGGTATGCCTGCCCCTGCTCCAGCAGCTCGTTGGTTGGTGATTACTGAAAGTTAACCGAAAGAGGCTCTGTCACCGATCCGTTAACTACTCTGGTTCTTCCCTAATCTCAAGATGTCTATATTTTTTATTCCGAAAAGCCTCGATGCCAGAGTGCGGAGCAAAGCTTATTCGTCGATGGACGCCAGAATCTAACCAGCAAAGGGTGTACTCCGTCAACGTCCAGTCCCACTTTCGACATACGACCTTGATCATCAAACCTCATCACGGAACTGTTCCGCGACCTCTCCACACCAGCTCATTGGCCGAGGGACGAGGCCTGTTGAAATTTAGCTCCAAATGTTGGTTTGGCTAGAGAAAACGCATCCACCAGTATTAGTGCCGGGTATTCGGTGCCACTCCCATCTCCGTCGTCGCCACTGCACTCGCTACCGCGGCGATCGCGAGGCTTGCGAACACTATCGGCGCCAATGAGATGGCCACTAGCAGCACCCCTACTATGATCCGTCAGCAACGCCGCCACTGCTCAAATCCTGCACCTGCCTGCCGCAGCTGCACGTCCTCGGGGTACCTCCATCAGTCTCCCCTCTCGCCTTCGCCCAGGTTCAACTCTCCTGTATTTCCCTCTTCCTCCGAATCTCAATCCCAGTCCCGTTTCGCTCAATAAAACCAAGATTCCATACTAGCACGAGGCCAATATCTCTCGCTGTCTTTTTGCACCTCCAATACTACGTCCAGGCCACATTCAGCTCGATCTACCAACATCTCCCGGAGATTGGTGAATCACTCCACGAATGCTAACTTAGCGGCCTACGTACCCATGGGGGATCCACTGCGCGCCGCGCCTGGCGGTGTCAATAAATTTGGGCATGGATATGGCCGGGCAGTTGGGAGCCGGGGCTATGATAGTTTTCGCGGTTTACAAGGGAAGGAGCCATGGGTGATTGGCCCGCCTAGGTCTGGTTATTCCAGCGGGAGCGATGGTATGTTATCATTGCGGGAATGGTCACATCTAAAGTGAGACGCCCATGTCAGGGAACGGCTTCTTTCTTTCTGTCTTTCTCGAACTAGCTCTCCGACGTATCAATTATTCCCTCGTGGCTATTTTCCAATCTAGGTGCGAGCGGGTTTGGGCGGGGCAACCGCTTCCTCGTTTCTTTTTCCCCACATTTCCCCAATAGTTGTCATGGCGAAACGATCGCCCTCTGAGCAGTGCTCCATCGGGCTTTGATTCCCCGCCGCCGCCCCTCTGTGATTACTCCTCACGGCATCACAAACAGGCTTAGACGTCCGACTCGCCGAAGGCACTTCTCTCGATGCCGCTCCCCGCCACCCAGCGCGCTACATCATCAGGTGGCAAACTGGGCCGCATGGGTATTCTACATTGCGGAATCCTGGGCCTTCTGCAGCGCATCACTGGTTATGCCATTATCAGCTTACTAACGAGGACCCCACTTCGTGATGGGAGAAGAGATGATTTCGGCAGCAACGGGAGGCCCGAGATCGTCATTGCTGACGTGGATCGAGACGCGATTTTTGGGCTAGGTGCCGCACGGAAATCTCCAGACGGCGGAGTTCGACGTATGGCCGCGCTCGCGGGCCCAGACAGCTGCGACGGCTGGGATTTAGAGGACATCTATTCAACGGTGGTGGCGGTGGCGTGCTAGCCCAGATGTTGGAGGGTGGCCGCGGCTGCAGGAGGCAAGATTGGGGTGAAAGAGTCGATATCCAAGAGGGTCTACCCGTGCGAGCTCGGAGAATACAAGGTTCGTAATATCTGGTCCCCGACCTCGCTTGCCTCGCGGCTGACACGCTGATCAAACTATTTCCAACTTCTCTTTTTCTCCGTTGTGCCAGACTTCTGCACACCTAAATGACACGAACACACCACAGCTATCTCGGTCCAGGGGTGATAGAGGAAACGCCCCATAAAGGTAGTGCATGCCGGGTTTTGGTGGTGCGTTTTCGTTGCGCTTTCTAACTGGTGGTGTGTCATGACTGAATGGTACCGAAACAGGGAGCTCTGCAAGCTGAATTTTTGAACTTATTGTCGACCGGATGACCGAGTCCACAGAGCTAGCTCGAGAGCCGCTCCCGTGCATACATCAATCACTGGTGTGGCTGGCGAGAAGCCTTTGAGCCATTGAGCGATTTTCATTACTGTGCCGCCTGTATATCACCATTTAGCCTCCGTGAAACTCGCATCTGAATGGTTTAGACCCCTCAGTGGCCGACTGAATGGCGATCTAATTCCGTGTGCATCGAACCCTCGGTACCGCGCTCCACTTTTCCTCCCGATCTTCGTTTGGAGGTCGGTTCTTTGACGCTAGCTGACCCCATATATATCTCATCATACGTGAACGTTCCATTCCCCGAAACTATTTCATGACTGCTGGGCTCGTGCATATATTTTCGGGCTCCCTTCCCTCCTCATCAGCAGAACAGCTTACCTGTTTTTGAATTAATAACAGGCTTTCCACGGCATATTTAGTCACATCGCTCCCTCCAATTCTGCTTCCATTTTGGCCTTGTGCTTGTACTTCACATCCCATTCAAATTGCATGGCTCGGCCCTACGCAGCGGCAGCTGACTTGACATATGCACTGAGAAGCCATAAAGAGCCGTTCTTGTGTTGGGATGGAAGCAGAATATTTGGCTAGCTTATCTTCGTCATGTGTTTATTGAGCGGATGGAGTGACCGAATCGCCCTATACTTGTTTCAGTGAGATGCGATGAGAAGTTTGGATTGAGATGAGATTTTGATATTGAGATTGAGATGAGATATTGATATTGAGATTGAGATCAGATATTGATATTGAGATTGAGATCAGGAATTGAGATTGAGACCAGAAATTGAGATTGAGTCGAGGAATCATGCTATGCAACGAGGCCAGGGGGTGGGGCGAATGGAGATCGCTCCGTACTGAATGAATCAAGCAGGGCGGCCACTGAGCCTCTGAGAAATGGACGGCGGCACATAAAATCCTTGTAGTCTCCTCGAATCCTCAGGCATATCCTCCACCCCAACATCTCATCCTTACGCACGCCCCAGTAGCTCTCACTCACACGATGTCCGCGCACACAAACACGCAGCAGTGGTACCCTGGTCAGCTTGCAATCGAAGATGCTAGTTGCTATAGATGAGCTACTGAATTCGCTGAATCTTTCTTTCACTATCCGCCCTCCAAATTTGTTGTTGGGGCATACCGGTATCAGAGCAGCAGCAGTACAAGAAATTACCTGCTAACTCTACAGAGTGTAAGGAGCCCAGGCATAGAAAACGTTGCACGCGGTGCTCGTCACTACGAAGTTCTCTGAATCAAACACAATATCAACATCACCATTCTTCCTCTACTGCTGCGTCCCTAACCACTGCTCAAATCCCCGCTTCCACTTTGCCCCGGAAGCAGCGCCTTCGCCGAGCTGGGATTGCAGCGATCATCATTGGCGTACTCGCAGTCATGCTTGTCGTGCTCACAATGCTCGCGCCAGAGCTCCGTACCACATTCATTCCTCCAACGACTCCCGTTTGCCCAGCTAAATAAGAACTCGGCTGGGAAAGAGAAAATTGGGTGCCGCCTGAAAAGGTTTGACTATCCTTACTGCTTTGTTGTGGACCCGAGCTAATGCCTCAAATGCAGCTTAACCAACATTCAAGGAAGGCCCAAGAATGGCTCACACTCTCGCAGATTTACGCCTTCCCTGACCTACAGGGAGCGCCGATCATCTTTTCTGCGTTGGCGGTCTCGGAGGACGCCACCAAACGATGCAGCTTATCGGATGCCTTTCTGTACATCACCGCCTCTGGTCACAGGAGATCGTACGGAGATGGGAGTCGGTAGAGGGAAGGTGTTATTTTAATTTAGTTGGAAATGGACTTATTATCGCTTAGCAGTTGACAGAGGAAATCGGGTGTAGAGTAGGAGTATGCAAAGTGAGGGAAAATGCCGAGGCAATTGAGGAAGAATGGCTTCATTCTCTAAGAATCATACGCATGGAGGGAATCTCGCTTATTCAGCTGGTTCGAAGGAGTGCTATGAGTGTCAACAGTGGGACGATGACGGGCAAGCTTGCAGTTATCAAATGATTAGTCTGCGAACGTGTGGTTGAGTAGTGGTCGGCCGACGTCAGCAGCGGGCTCGAGTGTCGAAATGCACCTTGCGATGGCTCCAACGAACACCCCATGCTGAGGAGTAATGACTGGATCAAGGGAGGAGGGAGTTGTTTGGATGTGCCCAAATCATGGAGGGAAACAAGCGAGCGCTTATCATGGCAAGGCCGTGGGAACACCTGTGCCACGCCAAAAAGCTGGACTGCTCCGCTTCCCTCTCATTCCATGGCTGAATGTGAATTCTACTTTCCTCCAGATTCCCGTGCATCGACTTCACTACGTGTGTACGCCTCATTATATCGGGTTCCAATCAGGGCTCCAGGGCGTCTCTATAATTGATCCTACCGTCCCTCAATTCCCCACGCACCACTGAAACCTCTACTGTTCTGGGTAACACAGCTGTGATGCATCTGTCGACTTGGCCCCCAGGCTCACAGCACGACTTCATTCCACGCAGGCACGTCGTACTGTGCCCAGCGCTGCTGACTCAGCACATCCATACTTACGGGCCCCGATTTCTGTGTGCTGTTCCCTGCACGGTAATCCGAAGGTTCGAGACGCACAGAACCCCGCTGCGTCCAAGGACGGGCGCCTTGACCGGGGCCCGCGATGGACCAGCGACTCAACGAATTTCAACCACTGTACCGCTTTGCCTGACAAATTTCGACTCTTAATTCAGTCGAGAATACTTGGTGTCACCGTTCATGACAAAAATTGGCGCACCTCACAACGCAGCGAAGAATCGCAATAGTTGACCTTCAAGCAAAATAATTTGTTACCTACAATTACAGTGGCTTCCGCATACGCATAAAAGCCTCTCATCTTCCCTGACTCTTGGACCAATTGTCCTCGAGGCACCCTACTTTCGACCCCAGCTCTGGCTATCAGCGGTTCCGTCATGTCAGTACACAAGTGCAGGAAGCAATGGTACATCTGTGAGCCCTGTGATTGGTCACCTTTATCAAGCGTGCTTGTGCTGAGCGGAATATTCGCTATCTTTTTTGAATCACTCCCTCTGCATTCGAGGATACCAGACAAGCAGCACAACGAAAAGGTGCTAATAGAAGATACTGAGCGAAAGGAGCCAAAGCATCAGAGATGTCGTGCGCTACGCTCACCACTACACTGTGTTCTGAAGGGCATCTCTCGTTCGCCTCAAGCCCCTACCCACACACGCCATTCATATTGCAAGGAACAACCTGATCGATTGGGAAAGATGGCAACGAGGAGTTGCGTGCTCATATTAGCATTCATGGTCTTGATGATGGCTGTCCCAAAACTTCACATGCTTGCCACTGTTCTGGATACTCCCAGTTGTCCAATCTGATGAGAACTTTGTTCGTCGCCCACAGGGCCCCCGCCCACGCGGCCAAAGGGAGCCTTGACGTCTGCGTCCTCAAACGCTCTCTGCCTGAGCCGCAGGCATGATCACCAGGACTGGCGACTCTAAGCGCCAAACTACCCTGTGCCTGTCACGGTTTATGTTGTCTATTCTCTATCATTGGGCAGGTAGCACGGATTTCCATATCAAAATATTGAGGCTCCATCAGGTGGGTTGTGAGCCTGATAATCGCTCGTTGCTGGCCCTCATGATCACCAAGCGCACAGGAGAAAGAGTTACGATGGTATCTGTCCCAAAACCATCATTTGTGTCAGTCCACTTCCCGAGTAGTCATTTAGCTGTGCGAGCGTCTATCCAGGTTTCTCAGAGATAATTAGCTCCAAGCTAGGGTGATGGAAACGTAGAGCTAATGGACGGCATTTACATGGTGTAGCTGCGCAGCAACCTTTGTACTAGAGAATGCGCGTGACTGAGTGGCCAAAAGGAGGTTTCATGCGATTGGCTGCTCGGCGTGAACCCCGGGTTCAATAGGCTGTCAAGACCATCGTCAGATATAGTTGCATTGTTTCACGTCAGTTGTCAAGCGAGGGCGAACTACGTCGCTCACCCAATAGATTTGCGGAATTGCTTGAAGGACCTCGACGAAGCGAGACACAGCACCCATCGATTAGAACAAGACCCCAAGGCTGAAGAATGAATACATATACGGGGGTGCTGTGGTGCCTGTTGTCAAGGGATGAGAGGAACCTCGAGCGTTGGTGAATGAGAGCATTCATGCGACGTTTCTCCGAGCGTCTGTGCATATAGTGCCACTGGTTCGGGATCTCCTCGCCTTCGAGCGCCCCGACATGCGTTCCACGGCTAATTCGTGAGCCCGAGCGATTTTGATCGTCACCAGATGAACCGGCGGTAGGTCGAAGTCGAGAATCGCATGATTCGTACAAGCTCCCACACCTCCGATACACTTATATATCCGAATTTTCCTTTAAGATCGAGTCGCTTCCAGTATGTGCTCTCAGCGTAGACAGATGGGTAATGGTAGAGAAGGTGAGGTTGCTCGTCCTGTATTATCCCCAGTGTCCTGCGCACGACTCATTTGCTTTCTTTGAATCTGACAAGTCAAGCCGCTTCGGAAGAAGAGCACGGACCACCTAGAAGAAAAAAAATCGAAGCCTAAAGACCGCGCAAGCGAGACACTCTGTCAAGAGGGTCAGTGCTTGATCAGAACATGCACGACGACCCTAGCTTGCACTTCTAATAGTGCCTGTGAGACGGGGGATACCATGCCTATCCACTCGAGTAGCTTCAGTGAGCCCGAGAACTACCTGAGCATCATAAGGGGCATACTAGTTTTCTTCGTGTTTCTTATGGAGTTCCTTATTGCGACTCTGGGTGGATGAAGTGAGGCCTTTTAACCAAATAGCGCGTTAAAACGACTGCTCTAACGCCAATTTTAGGGATCGGGGGCGATGAGACTCATGAATTGGAGTTGACCTTGAGTACAAGGTTCATATATCTGCTCTCCCTCAAAAAGAATATGGAGAGGAGATCATGTCGGGATGGTTCTAGGAGAGGCGCAAATACGAAATGTCCCGAAAGTATAATTAACATCAATAGAATAGCAATCGACTCTGTAAAGGAGCCTAGGATCGGCTCACCTGTCTCATGACTGACTATCTTCGAGAGATATTAGGGGTCATGCCTCACGATAGCAAATAGAACTCGGATTCAACCATTAAGCGAGGTCTAGCATTGGGGGTCCGGATCATTACACAACGGGGTGGGTACGGTGAAGCCATCGTCATCCGTGAATAGGTACCAGAATGTCGAGCACGATATATTGTGATATTTCCTTTTTTTTGTTCTCGCTCAAGAGCGATCGAGGCATAGTTTGGTCTTTAAGCAGGAGCCACAGAATAGGCTGCTGTCTACCTGTTGCTTTGAGGCTTGCTGGTCTGTGGGGGAGTATGTGCGCCGAGCCACAGTTTGGCTCTATTTTTACCGGGAGCTACTTGGAAACCCTGAAACAGAGCAGGACAGAACCAAACCCCACGGGCGCGTGGAGACCGAGGTTCAAAGGTGCCTGGGTCGTTCGCCCGGTAGTAGTCGTGGAATGGAATCTTCAACGGTCCTGCCTCGATGTTTGTTTGGGCACTGAACGGCGGCCTCATTGCAATGAGCTACCCAGCGCTCGCTCCTCCAGAACCCGTTCCTCGTACCCCTGATCAATGTTCCATTAGAGTCCCGATCGCTCACTCCTTCGCTGACATTCTGTTTCGGCCGGTCACACATCATAGTTAATCACCGTCTTGGCCCTGTTCACTCCAAAAGACTCGCCCATCCCCACTTCAGCGGCTTCCTTCCCCTCCATCGCGACTGATGGCAACAGTATGCTAACATACTGAGTGCGGAATTAATCTGGATTCTGTCACTAGGAGAATCCACTGCCTACCTGATTCTCGCGCACCACTATTAGCTTATGGCTGTCATTGCTCTGACAACATCCGTGCCTCGAACCCCATCCGAGCACACGTTTCAGCCTCAAATCCAGGCTGGATCTCTTCCACTGTGCTGGACCCATCGACATATCCACGTGTCCCCGCCGGCCTAGCGCGTCCTTTTGTGCTCCGTGCTCTAATAAGCCGCTCGACTACATTAACCTAGTGAGTCTTGATCACTTATCTATTTTACAAGCTGCTTTTGTCTGGGCTGATAATGGCGCTACCCCTATCTCTTTACGGCGGTATCTACTTGCCACAGGGAGCTGCTGGTGATGATCGCGATCACCTCAGCCCGCAATGATCTGCCGCTCCTCGTACTGGTAATACCCGAGTCGTCGTGGGGCTATAACACCGACTCTCGGGGTTTCCACGGTCGCCGCGGCCGCCACCATGCGCCGATCTCGACTCAAGAGTTGGGCTATGCGTAATTCAGGCACTTTGGCTTCCCGTTATTCTGGCTGTAGCTCCAGTGCCGAACGAAGGCAAATCATCCATCTTGGATCAGGAGTGAGAAATTAGGATAAGCAGCCGCGATGGAAGTAGCCATCCACATGGATTGCACAAAGCTCCTTGCCAACTTCCGTCATGTCGTCTACAACCCCTCGCAATCCCCATCAAGTGAAACTCCAGTAGGCGTCTCATAAATACCCAAGTTGCAAAGTTGCAAAACTCTCGCTTCTTTCCCACCCGTTATGCTTCTGCACACACCCGAATCATTCTGAGCACCAGCACAGGCCATACCTCACTGCGTCTCCACGCTCGATACTTCTTAATTTCCTTGTCAGAAACAGTCATGGACCAACAAACTCTCCAAAGTATAGTCGCCACCATCGCCCCAACTCTCTACAGTCAGCTATTTGGCATCTTTATTGGCTCTATGTCAGTCGAGAAACCCTTCGATCCGCACCAACTGATGCTAATATCATTTCTGAACCGCGATGATAGTCTTCTAGGGATTATCACTGTTCAAGCTATGCTATATTATCAAAAGTTTCCCCGAGATCCGCGAAGCACGCGATGGGTGGTACGTAACTACTTCCGATCATTCAACCACACGTCATTTATCAACTGCCCTTTCTCTCTATGCTGTGCGTTCTAGGTCGGACTGTTATGGTGAGTAGAGTCCAGATTGCCTGTCACAAC
The DNA here is from genome assembly GCA_015039315.1 of Clavulina sp. PMI_390. Lineage (NCBI taxonomy): Eukaryota > Fungi > Basidiomycota > Agaricomycetes > Cantharellales > Hydnaceae > Clavulina > Clavulina sp. PMI_390. The sequence continues at coordinate 23,692 of WIDE01000109.1, forward strand.
TGCTGATAGCGCCAAATCAATCTTGATAGGTTTATGCAAGCTTTCGAGATGTAAGTAGAAGCAGTTCGTCCAGACGCAGAATCCTGTCGTGCTGAATGCTCTTCATAGTGGGATCTCAAGTCGAGGTACCTACGAGGTTTTGATCACGTCACAGAAGGACTTCAATAAGATAGCTATACAGCCATGGTATGCAAAGATACTCCTCAGTTCGCCAATCATTAATTGATCATGTTGGGAAATAAGGTATCGATCGTACTTCGCAACACATACTGTACGTGCAATGGTATTTGCGACGATGCATTTTCCTCATTTCATCATGTCTTTTCCCTCTCTGTAGACAGTGTCTGGCTTCACAGTTCAAATGTTCTTCCTTTGGAGATACTGGTCTGGTACGTGCCTCATGGCTATACCCCCACCTAGCGTCGTACCAACTAGTCAACCTCATTCACCAGTCTCACGGAACCTCCCTGTCACCTTGCTGCTGGTGAGTTGGCTCATATGACGCGAACCGTGTCATACCATCCCGAAATCATAGACTCAACACTTTCCTCTAGAGCGTACTGGTAGCATTTACCCTCGGTGAGAACAGAGCACGTTTACCGATTACCTTACAATCGCTAATTCCAACTCACATCTCAATAGCATTTGCACTTTGTGAGTCTGATCGGTTAAATGCTTCAACCTCATTCCTCAATATAACTCGACATCCATTTTGACCTTCTAGACATTGTCGTTCGCTCGTACCAATTTCCTCAGAGCACGCTGTTCACGTTAGAAGCCGAGCTGTGGCCCAGCAAGCTATGGCTGTCCTTCTCGGTTTGTGGCCCCCTAGCTCCCACGAAAGTGATACGTTGACCAATCCGTGGCTTTAATTTACTTAGGCTGCTGCTGACGCAATGTTGGCGCTGGCTTTGGTGGTAGAGATGCGCAAGCAACACACTGGTTACTCGAGGTATGAGGCAAACTGCGCTTTGGGGCACAGAATTTCCGCGAATTACTGCCCAGCCACTAAACTACTATTTTAGGACCGACTCGATGTTGAACCGGCTTGCGATTTACGGGATTGCGACAGGAGGTGTCACAGCGACAGCGGTCATTGCAGAACTTTTCATGGTGAGGTTACAGTCTTGGCTCCGTTGAACGACTTCATTTTGTGACGAAGCTAACCTCGGAAATACCTGTCCAGTCTTTGGTGGCACACCACGAGGAAGGACTACTACTGATGGGCTTGGTACGTTGTTCTCGCGATGCCGCCGAGACTTATCCTTGACAGAAGACTCTATTCTCCCACGAAATCACAGCCCCTTGGCGGCGTGTATATCGCAACATTCTTAGCAAAGTAAGTTTTGTCTCTTGATTTGGGTCGTCTGGAGCTTTACTCAGCTTACTACGCGTTCAGCCTTCATACTCGCTCAGCCTTACGGACAATCATGAATCCCGAGTCTATAGAGCTTACTAGCGCTCCACCGCGCACGTATGGAGGGCATCTCCCTCCCACCACAAGTGTCACTGTAACCTCTGTTGTTGTTTTCCAGAGAGATCACTAGAGACTCTTACTTTGCTGCTTTCGACGTCGACATATCGCATGATTCATTGTTCCGTAAATGTACTAGCTAGAGGGAAATTATATGTATACACGCATTTGCTGTCTCCAAAATCCAATGGCTGTTCTTAGGGTCCCGATGCTTCCTGGATCGGACTTGTCTTTTTACTCGCCCTCGGTAAGATTCAGGGATTCTCGCTTCTCGAGAATATCCCACGGCTGGCCATCTACGGTAAGCACGTCGGTACTATCCCATACCCATGCAGGTATCTTTTCAGGACTACGCATCGGGTCACCAATCATGCTCCGTAAATGCATGCGCTCCAATATGCTGGACCGATGGGAGGTCCAAACTTTGAGGAATTCCTTGAGCCCATTGAAGTTCCTGCTTCCCTCCTTCCTCGATAGCCGGAGCGGACGCAGTGGCGCCTTTGATTGCTTGGCTGCGGACGCGAGGTGAGAGTATGGCCAGGGGAGATCGAATACTTCGAGCTCGACGAGATTGGGAAAGAAGGGGGTGCGTTCAATAGACATATGACCAGTGCTGCTGATGTTATCTGAGCGTCGTAGTTGGCTAAGTTCGAACAATGTGAGTTGAGCATCATCGTCGTCTTTGATACGGAGCGAGGTGACAGAGTTGCAATGACGAAGCTGGAGGAAGAAGATTCACCGGAAAGAGTCAGATGATAGTTTTAAGTATACACAAGACAGGTTCGAATGTCCATACAGAGGGAAAGGAAGGAGGGGAGGGAACATTGACGAAAGTGAGGGAGGGGGAGACTCACGAAAATTTTGAAAAGGCCCAATGCGGTTCCCAGTCGACCCACGACCAAAGTTGTGAGTTTGGGCAATTCCTTGCGCGTGACCAGGAGGTTCAAGAGTTGCGGGGCTGGATCATAAAGATACAGCACTTTCAAGTTAGGAACTTGGAATAGCGATAAGGGATCGATAGAGGAATTTGCATGGGTTGGGGGTGGATCGAAACTAGTAGCAACCCCCCTAACGATTGAGAGCTCTCTCAATGCGCTAAACCTGACTAGAAGGGCATCTCGTGTGCGCACCGGAGCATCGACGAGATGCAAGCACGTGAGAGTAGCTTCTAGAGTTCGGTAGTCCGTCGAGATGCTCATCGCGCGGATTGACTCAAGCGCTGGGAAGATCCGCCCATTTAGCAGAATTGTCAAGTGGTCTATACCGAATGTAGGGGGTTCGGGCGGATGTTCCAGCATGATCTCAAGCGTTTTAATATTAGGAAGTGCTGCCAAGTGGCGGGTCCAGGTATTTTGGAATGAGTGGACAACAGTACAGGTGATCGATAGTGAGGCACATCGAGGATTGATTTCTGGGTTATTTGCAATGAGCTGTACTGCCTCAAGCCCTCTCAACAACCTTTCTGTGGAGTTTGTCGGCTGTTCCTCTCCTAGATCCGGCGCTGCGCTAATGCTGCTATCAGTGGATAGCTGCAACTGCTTCTGTAGGTCCGCTTGCACCCGTGCATTGACGCGCGCCATATGTACCGTCTCGATGTAATGAAAGTGAAGCGGGGCATTTTCACCAGCACGATCAGCCCATGTTTTTGACCTCTCGGTGTCCCATGAAAGATCGAGGAACTTCCAGAGCATTTTTTCCTCCAGGGCAACCTGACGCCACCAACGGCAGACAAGACTGAACGCAAGAAGCGAGTCAGGATCGATGTATTCTGTACCGAATGGAGTTGCGGTAGTAAGATTGCGAAGAGTGGTCCATAGAAGTTCTAAGGGGAGGTTGGACGCGGACATTGTTCTTATCTGCAAAATGACGTTCGGCGATGCGCGCCTGTTTTGTTGACAGATGATGATCTCATGCCCGTGCGCGTATGTGGGGCACGTTTCAATTGCCAGGTTGTTTAGCTGTCTTTACTGCGGGTCAAGTTCGTGTTCGTCCTTGTCATTCATCGACGTCTGATAAGATTAACTATCTTCGGCGCGATGGAACACAATTCTATCGTTATTTCATTCCTTTACAACGACTGTACGCGCTACCACTGGTCACCTTGTCGCTTCCATGACTATGCTCCGCTCAGAAACTTGCTGCACCATTAGGAAGAACTGTTGGAATTTCCAAGGAGATCAATAGAAGCTACAGGTTTGCTACTTTCGATGTCATACACAAAATGTTCGGCCGGTTTACAATGCACTAGCTAGAGAGAAATCACACTAATATAAGCACTCAACATCCTCATTATTTAATGAATCCTCTCAATATACCACGACTTTCGAGGCTAGGCTGAGCTTTTTATTCGCCCTCGTTAAGATTCAGTGAATCGCGCTTCTCGAGAATATCCCACGGCTGGCCATCAACAGTCAGGACGTCGGTACTATCCCACACCCAGGCAGGTATCTCTTCAGGACTTCGCATTGGGTCTCCGATCGTGCTCCGCAAATGCATGCGCTCCAATATGCTAGACCGATGGGCGGTCCACACTTTGAGGAACTCCTTCAGCCCATTAAAATTCCGGCTGTGCTTCTTTGACGGCCTGAAGGGAAGCAGCGCCTTCGGTTGCTCAGCCGCGGACACAAGGTGAGAGTAGGGCCAGGGAAGATCGTAGACTTCGAGCTCAACAAGATTGGAGAAGAACGGTGTGTTCTCTATGGGCGTACTACTGGCGCTGCTGATGCTATCGGAGCGCCGTAGTCGACCAATCTCGAGTAGAGTGATTTGAGCGTCCTCATCGTCTTTGATGCGAAGAGAGGTGACAGAGTTGCAGTGACGGAGCTGTGAAAATAAAGGGGGATTAGGCGCCGTTATATGATAAGTTTGGGTTCGTGAAGATGAATGTATCAAGTTTGGTTCGGCGAGGATAGGAAGGAAGGGGAGGTAACACAGATAAATATGCAGCAAAAACTCACAAAAGGTTTGAAAAGGCCTAATGCGGTCCCCAGTCGACCCACCACCAAAGTTGTGAGTTTGGGCAACTGTTCACGCGTAATTAGGAGGGCTAAGAGCTGTGGGGCTGGATCATAAATGTATAATACTTCCAACTTAGGAACCTGGAAGCGTGACAAGGGATCAATGGCCACAGTTGCGTTCTGTGTATTCAAATTCGTATTTTGGGGAGCTGAGGGTGGATCGAGGGTAGTATCGATCCCTCTAACGATCGAAAGCTCCCTCAAGGCACCAAAATTGATGAGAAGTGCATCTCGCGTGGTCGCTGGAGCATCGACGAGGTGCAAGCATGTGAGAGTGACTGCTAGACTATCATAGTTCGTCGTCACTGTACCCAGCATCCGTAAGGACCCAAGCGCCGGCAGAATGCGCCCGTTTAGGAAAGCTCCAAGGCTGTTTCGAACGGCAATAGGCTCAGTTGGAGGCGTCCCCCACGAGGGGGAGATCTCGAGCGATTTCAGATTAGGAAAAGCAATCAGGTGGTGGGACCAGGACATGTTATATCCTAGTGCACTAGAACATGTGATTGATAATGAGGCGCATCGAGGGTTAAGGTCGTGGTTGTTTGCTATAAGCTGTACGAGCTCAAGTCCCTTTGACGAGTGCTCTATGCGTCGTGTCCAAAGGGTGTGCTGGCTCACTGACTCGGGTGATGTGTTGGGTCCATAAGTAATAAAAGGCTTTACATGCCTTAGTAGCGCCGCTTGTAATCGCGCCTTGAAGTTATAATGAAAGTGAAGCGGGACATTCTCCCCGGCACGTTCGGCCCATGCCGCGGTTCTCTCGCTGCCCCATGAGAGATCAAGGAACTTCCAGAACATCCTTTGGCTCAGGGCGACCTGGCGCCACCAACAACAGACAAGGCTGAATGCAAGCAACGATTCAGGATCGATGTATTCTGTACCAAATGGGGTTGCTGTGGTAAGGTGGCGCAGAATGTTCCATAATAGTTCTAGAGGGAGGTTGGACGCGGGCATTGTTCCTATCTGCAAAGTGATGCTCGCGCTGCGCGCCTGCCTTGTTGTTGACGGATGATGATTACATGCACATTTGGGCGCGCTTCAACGCGGGTCCGTGTTTGGCCATGTTTACCACGGGTCAAGTTCTTGTTCGCCGCCATTCTCAATTCATCGACGTCTGATCAGATTGGCTGTCCTCGATTCAATAAAACACAATGCTCCCGCCATTTCAATTGCTTTATAATGGATCCGTGTGCTACCCCAAGCTCGCTAGTTGTTCCATGACTGTGTTCCCCTCGTCAGAATCGTGCCTATCATCGCTTGCCAGGGAACACGTACGTGCCTGTCCCCGTCTCTGAGTGAACTTCCGCAAGTCAAGCCACTGATTCATCAAACCGCTCTATTAATGGCCTTCCGTGTTGCTCTGGGAATGGTCTTTCCTCGGGGGCCCACCTGCCGATTTAGCTGAAAAAAAAAAAAATCAATAGTCTGTCGGTCCCTTGCAACGTGTCATTAACTTGTCCGTGCTCAGTTTTTCTCGTCCAACTGGGCCCCACAACTATCAACGGCTATTCGCTCCCTGTCAGGCCACACCATCGGCCGTTCCGCACAGGCAAGCAGTTTGCTGCTCTACATCCTATAACAAGCTCTGTGTCCAGCTGGCCCTGCACCGACGCTGATTCCCATGCGGCGGCGTGTGATCCACGACAGAGAAGAAATTGAAGCCGACTTTCTCCCGCGCCATTAGTTGCAACTCCTCGCGACATCCGAGCGACCTTGGGGGCTAGGTGCAGCCACGCCCATTCATCCTCGCTACATTCGACTCATCACACCCACCCCGCATCGATCTTGTTTATTTTTATATTCAGGCACTGGCCGTTGTGGCCTGTTTTCCTATGGCAGAACGAATGTAAATCACCCGTTCCGCCACCAGTCATCACACGCGAGAAATCACGGTGAGGCCGCTGAATGGAATCAGTCCCTTCCCAACTTCCGTCAAGGGGTCATAATTTTGCTACATTTCTGGGGCATATCAATGAACGGAACGTTGAGCGCGATCCTTAAATACTTGGGGCTACACGTTGGCGCAATATTTCCCCTTCTCTCTTCTCCCGCGAGGCCTCGGTTTATCTATCAATCAACTTCACCAGCTCGCGAACCCCCCTGGTCCACTGCTTCTCCAGCGCCGGCGCTGTCTTTTCGGCCCCTCACCGAAGCATTGTCATGGCTTCATCAAGCAATGGCAGCGTCAACCCAATGCCGTACAGCCAGCTGATCGGTATTATTCTTGGGTCTTTGTAAGAACACACCCTTCTTGCTTCTGTGATGAGACATGTATGTTGTCACTGACCCGAACGCACGTTAAGCCTCTTTGGTATCATCACTGTTCAGACAATGCTATACTACCACAGGTTTCCACGGGATTCATGGGGCACTAGATGGGTTGTATGTCAAAATCATGTTTCCTGTATCTCTCATGTGCGCTAATTGCGCGGCCCTCGTCTATCATGTTCCGCCCCCGTAGGTTGGATGGCTATGGTGAGACTAACTTCTGTTCCTTGCTCGGTCTTGCGCTGGCTTACAAGTGGCGGCGATAGGCTCATGCAGGCTTTTGAGAGGTGGGCGTTCCACGTATAATCCAAGGAAATATCGCTGATATAAGAATTCGCATTACCTCGTTCCCTTAGCGGTGTCTCAAGTTACGCAATCTATCAAATATTAATCACCAGCCAGATAAACTTCGAGCTTCTAGTCATACAACCATGGCGAGCAAATCATCCCCTTACTCTTTTTGGCTGTACGCTAACTGACTTGATGACAGGTATCGATCATATTTCGCTACACACACGGTATGTCGGGCGCCACCCCTCAGAAATACGAATCACTGATCCCTCTTTCGTCCGATTTCAGACAGTAACGGGTTTCACGGTTCAATCGTTCTTTCTCTGGCGATACTGGTCTGGTACGTATCATAAAACTCTCCTCGCTAAGCTCCTGGTACTGAGGGATCAACGACTGGTAGTTTCACGCAATCGTCCCGTTACAATACTACTGGTAAGCGGCTCCGTGCATACCTCGTAGCTCGATTCTCATCATTCCCGCTTGGCTTTCTAGGGTTTGCTGGTCCTGAATACCCTTGGTGAGGATATGAGTCATCGCTAGTCGGGTGCAAGGCAGCTAATTGACTGATTCGTTGAGCAGGATTTGCAATATGTTAGTCCATTTTGCCGCATCTCCAGAAGATGCATGTATACTAACAAATTAACTTTTCTATTTTGCAGACATTTCGGTTCGCTCGTTTCAGTTCCCTGACAGCGGGCTTGCCACCTTGGAGGGAGAACTCTGGGCCAGCAAGTTCTGGCTTTCCTTTTCTGTTAGTCATCCAGAACCCCCTTTATTATCCTATCACTGACGTAGGAATCACCGCTATCCTATCCTGTGGTCCCTAGGCTGCGACGGACGTGGTCCTTGCCGCTGCGTTGGTGATAGAGATGCGGAGGCAACACACTGGTTATTCGAGGTATGGAGAGGTTTATTCAGTCTGTTGATGGAAGCTGCATGCGACATGGTAACAATGTTCCATCGGGCACTAGAACCGATTCACTATTGAATCGACTGGCGATTTATGGCGTGGGGACCGGAGGTGTCACCGCAACCGCAGTTATTGCCGACCTCTTCACGGTAAGCTATCAATCCCAGGCGATCTTCAAGTCCGTTTGTTCTTTTGAGACAACTAACTTGATATCAGTCTGTAGTCGCACGGCATTATGAAGGCTTTGCCCTGATTGGCCTGGTATGTTGCTCTCCCAATGCCCTGGAGAGATATAATATATTCACCTTTACTGGAATATGTTTGACAGCCGCTTGGGGGCCTGTATATCGCAACATTTCTTGCCAAGTATGTCGCCTTCGCTCCATTCAGTCCGAATCTCTGCAAACCTACTCGTTGTGCTATAGCCTCCACACTCGGTCAGCTCTTCGTACAATCGTGGATTCTCAATCCCTTGAGCTTTCGACGACAACACCCCGCACTTTTGGGCCGCGACACCCCCCAAGTAACAGCCTCTCACTTTCGTCTGTTGTTGTCATTCAAAGTTATCACTAGGCTTTATCTCATGGCTCGTTACATATACCTCTAGTATTGATGACTTGGGAAAGGTCCTGCCTGCCCATGAGCGCACTCTCGGTTCAATCAAAGGAAACAAAGAAAATTATTGTACTAATTAGTTTTTGTAGCGACAACTTTTGTACTATAGCACAGTCTGATGCCCCCGAGGCTCGTCTTCGTAATATGCAGTTCCCTGATTTTTACACTGGATGTTGTTGGGTCTGAGTTCTCGATGCTTTTCGCGGACTGATCATCATGTCTCGCTATCCGAACAATATCATGTGTTGATCCGTTTCCGCGGGCATTATAAGCCAGCTGCTGGGACATGGGAGTAGTTTTGCTGACACTGAACTGTGATCTACCTCCTCCACAATGGCGAACTTGGGCTCAGCAACGGTAAATGTTGACTAGGCGGGCAAAGCCTCCGAGAGAAGCCGGTGCCGCGGACCCCGTGGCAAGAATCTTGGATTGGGTGCATTTCAAATTTCGCATAGTCATGAAACGTTGCCAGATCTGACGGAAGATGTCGTCCTTACATCATCACCGATCCGCTGACACTACACGAAATATTTGGAATACCCACGGCATTGTCCCTCATTTAGAGCTTTGCATTGTACTTGTCTTGGCGCTCATGCCGATCCATGCCGATGTGCATGCATCAGACTAACGACCCCAAACTGACCAATGACCCGTGATCTCCTCGAGCGCGATGATTTTCAACGATGCGAATCGTCGAGCCATCGTGGGGCTCAAACGCCAAATCCACAAATCGAACCCCGATCACGGGCCGTCCTCATTCAGTGTTGACTTTCAGCATCTCATTAACCTTGTTGAGTTTGACACCTGGTCCCTATTGAGGGTTTGGGGTAGTCAGCAAAGATGGACTGCCGTGAGAATTCGATGCGAGCGGAAGTCGCTAACGAATATGGTGTGTTGCCACCCTTTTGTCAACTTCCGCTATTTGGCACCAATTTCACGGTCTGTGGCGGTGCTCCTGTGTGGGGCTTGGAAGCTTCTTATGGCTATCAAGTTGGGGGCTATCGCGATGACCTCTCTCCTCGCCAACAGTGTCTCTACGTGCTCTCCAAGTTCCACAGCGTTTAGCTGCCTCTTCTTCTGAGCGACAGTCTCTTCTTCTCGGATTGTCCAGGGCAGTCGTAAGATGGATTCTGTGCCTTTAGACAACAAATCTTTCATTACCTTGACCTTGTACAACGAGCTCCTAGGGATTCTTCTTGCTTCAATGTCAGCTCAATGCACTGGTCCTATGCGATCGGACTGATTACTCACTCCAAGACGATTTAAGTCTATTTGGGATTATCACAGTCCAAACGATTCTGTACTACCATCGATTCCCACGAGATCCCCAGGCTATCCATTGTGTGGTATGATACGATGTCTATTACGGGAATCCTATACTGATAACTAGTTGTGTGACAACAACGCTTTAAAACCATAGGTCGCTTCGTTATGGTACTGTCGCTGCTAACTTGTTGCTACGAAGTGCCCGAAGTCGGCTTACAATTACCATCCACAGGCTAATGCAAACTTTCAACATGTAAATTTTAGATGCCTGATTCCATGAGAAACGACTGACCATTCCAACTGGGACACTCTCTCTTCAAGGGGTATTTCAAGCCGAGGAGTTTATCACATCTTAATTACCGGTCAGAATGATCATAAAATTCTAAGCGAACAACCTTGGTAAGTGACCCCTCACTTTCGCGCTCGGTTCGGCTTACAGCTTTATCATTCTGTTCACACCAGGTATCAGTCATACTATGTAACTCATGCTGTACGTCCCACACCATCTCTCATACCCTCGCTGATCGTAGTTCCTTTATTATCGAACGCCAGGCGGTAGCAGGCTTCATAGTTCAAACCTTCTTTTTGTGGAGATATTGGTCTGGTAATTACTTTTAGCTATTCTCTCTTCTATACGGTGCCTGTATTGACAGAATAATACTCACTCAACAGTGTCACGGAATATGACTATTACAACGTTCTTGGTGGGTGTACAGTTTGTAGATCTTATTCCTCCCCCTTTGGCCTAATTCGTACATCTAGGGCCTCCTGGTACTGACTACTTTGGGTGAGCGAAATACTCTCCTGTGACTCTACTCGGCCTTACTCAGCAACCCTTATTCGCCTGAGCAGGTTTCGCATTATGTGGGTAGAGGGTAGGTGCCAGCATAGCGTATATATGCTCATATGGATTCCTCCCACACTTATAGATATGGTCGTCCGCTCTTATGAGCTTAGTAGCGCTATAGCAGTTTTACAAGAAGAACTGTGGGCCAGTAAACTCTGGCTCTCCTTCTCGGTCCGTAACCATCAGCGATTTAGACCGGTCAATCAACCAATTCATGATTCTTGCCAAATTCCTTGTTTGTTTCCAGGCCGCTGCAGATGTCATGCTGGCCGCGGCTTCGACGGTCGAGATGCGTAGGCAGCACACTGGGTATTCAAGGTAAGCTAGGTCACACTTGTATGTGATCAGCGGGGGTCCTGACTAAGTTAACATCCCTTGTTTGTAGTACGGATTCGATGTTGAATCGCCTGGCAGTTTATGGTGTTGCGACCGGTGGAGTTACCGCTACCGTGGTGATGGCCGAACTTTTCATGGTGAGTTTCACCCTTGAGCGAGCCCTGCCAAGCCATTGATCTTTTATATTGTGGTTAATCGAACTCTAATTTGATATTTGATAGACTTTTGTTGCGCATCATTACGAGGGTTTCACCCTGATAGTTCTGGTATGGCATTATCATGAGCGGTGCAAGCTGGATCTAATTTACTTCTCAGCCCCTCGGCAGTCTGTACATCACGACTTTCCTGGCAAAGTACGTATTTGACTCCCTCGAAGCGAAGATGTGTGCTAAGCCTCTGCCCACGGTATAGCCTTCATACTCGCTGGACTCTCCGGGCACTTATGAAACCGGATTCGTTAGAGCTTTCGACAAATATACTAAGGAACTGCGAAACCCCCATTGTCCCAAACAGTGGTATCATAGTAACATCCGTTGTTTTTCAGAAGGATTCCTGAAGCGTACCACCCCTCTTGAGCCATGTATTTGTATCAATTTTCTTGATGTACATAGTAAAACGATGCATTTCAACAATCTCGACCGTCGATCTTTCTTTTCATAGCTGCGGTCTGTCTCCTCTCGTGGGCGGTGGTCCACTTGTTGTTGTAGCTAAGCAAGAGTGCGTTTTAGTGTAATTAATGAAGATCACTGTGCTTTTCGTACGTTCACTAGAGTGTGAAGTGCAGGCAATAAATATGAAGCTATTAAACGGAAATTTCTCCATAACACGCCATTTGTTATCAAGGGGAAAGTTTCGAACCCTTAGATGCATTTACGGCGACGCTGGATGGTCAAGGCCGGCTCAGTTCTTGATTTGTTGTCTGCTATTTATTAGCCGTTTGCCTCTTACACGTGTCGTCACGCAAGACCGTGTGGTTCTCTGAACTACACTTTCCGTGAGGGCTTTAATCCCCCGTTTTCTCTAGCGGCGTTGCAACGTGATGTGCAGCATATCAATCCTCCCGCGACTCCCTGATTGTCTTCCGTATTGCTCGCCTGTACGGGAAGAGTTTGAAATTATCCCCTCATCACTGACAATCGCCTCACCATGTCCCTGAGTAACCCAACTAATTTGCGTTTAGAGGTATCACCAATAATCCATGATGACTGACAACATATGAAGAGTTCGTACTTCTGCGTTGATAGTCCTCAATCGTGATGAGTCTACAAGATTGTTTCCCCTTCATCGCCGAGGGACTTCGGCGAATAGGATCACTATTTGCCTGCCCTACAGTGATTTCAAGGTGGCCTGCGGATACGTGTTATTCGGTCCAACACCGCATTCTCTGATTCTTACCCTCGACTGCCGCTTCGGGTCTGCTGCAGATTTTCACCCCATGTAGGTACTTCTCTCCCATTTTTTTTTTCAACCAACTCTATTCACGAACTTCGCCCCGCATATGCTCGGTTCGACCCTCCCACAAACTACGTTTCGTCCATTATCACCAGCTCAATATGGCAAGGCTGTCGAAAAGAGCTCGTCCTCAACCCACTCTTCGTATTGATTGCTCCTAGATATGCCTCATGGGGCTTACGGCACAGTAGCACGGGCAAAGGCGGATCGAGATCGTCGGGTGCACGACTCGACACGAGTCATTGAGGTTCTGAGAGTCTGGAAGCCGGCGGCACGGTCAACGAATTCAATCATCTTTCCCACTCCGCATCGATTTCGGTAAATTTTATATTCAGGTACTGATCAACGTACTTTATCACCACTTATATCGTGAAGGTAATGCAAATCATCCGTTCCGCTCTCAGTCAATAGGCGTGAGAAATCAGGGGAAGGTGCGCATGGAGGTTGCTTGGGCCAGCTGCGACCCAGCTGCTTGGTAACTTCCGTCCTCTCGTCATAATTTCACTTGACATCCCGCGGCAGTGTCAATCGGAGCTTCCAAGGCACTCCTTAAATCCTCACAACTTCTCTTGATTACTTCTTTCTTGCCTTACTATGCCACCATATCCCCCTCTTGCCATCGAGATTTATTGATCTCTTATTCCCTGCTATTCGAGCACCGGCGCCACCTCAGCTATCCGATAAGGCTTCACAATGGGCCCACTCACCGCCAAGAGCAGTCCCGATCTGACAACAACGCTTTACAGCCAGCTTTTTGGCATCCTTATTGGTTCAATGTGAGCAGAACTCCTTCTCCTTGAGATGCTGCGTTCTCAGGCCCAATGCTGGCGTGATTACGGCTCAGTCTTTTGGGGATCATCACAGTCCAAGCAATGCTTTACTACCAGAAGTTTCCGCGAGATCCACGGAGTACACGATGGGTGGTATGTGGACTCTACACTCCCACTCCCTCTTAACTATCCTGACGACTGGTTGCTCATTCATTATGCGCCACTAACGAAGGTCGGTCTTCTATGGTATGGTTGCCAACCGTTCATCACATGTGGCTTATCTTGTTGACCTGGAATCGGGATCAATAGGTTTATGCAGGCGTTTGAAATGTGAGTATTCTACCTGTTGCCAAGCAAAAGCTCATTCTCAGCAGTTCATCTACTCTAGAGGCGTCTCAAGCCGAGGAGTTTATGAGATTAATATTACAGGCCAGAAAAATCTAAAGGTTCTGGCTGTACAACCCTGGTAGGCAGTGTTTGTCTTCTTTAGCGTTGATCCCACTCATAAGCGTAATATATTGTGGTTATCCAGGTATCGATCATACTTTGCAACCCATACGGTATGCTTTAATTGATCGTCAATCCTCTAAAATGACCACTTACTTTCAACGTACCCTATCCACGTAGACTGTTGCAGGGTTCATTGTTCAACTATTTTTCCTCTCAAGATACTGGTCGGGTGCGTGTTCAAACCCTGCGTCGTCCACGCCGATCAATTTATTGACTATCACCTTTTCAGTGTCAAGAAATGTACATGTCACGATATCATTGGTAAGAATATCAGGAGCCTTATTTCAGATTCCTGACGATTTGATCGTTTCCTTTAGAGTTTACTTGTCGCAACCACGCTGGGTGAGATCGTATTCCATTGCTATTCGGCCCTAGCGACCCTAACCGTGTGCTTTTCCGAGTAGCATTTGCACTATGTGAGATTGACTCCTCCGATCACAGATGGTAGAAGAACACTCAAGCCGGATTCCTTCGACATGCAGTCAGTGTGATTCGCTCTTACCAGTTCCCACATAGCCCATCAGCGACTTTGGCGGGAGAGCTTGTGGCCAGCAAGTTCTGGCTTTGTTTCTCCGTTCGTACTAAGAGCTCCACTTCTATTCGGATAGCTCGATGACCTCTATTCCAAACTACTTTATCAGGCCACTGCTGACTTGATGTTGGCAGCAGCTCTGGCAATAGAAATGCGCAGGCATCATACTGGGTACTCAAGGTATGATGCAATCCTAAATGCTGAAACGATACGCTAAAAAATTCTATATACTGACAGGACGGACTCGACGCTCAATCGACTCGCGATTTATGGTGTCGCAACCGGCGCCGTCACAGCAACCGCAGTATTCGCAGAGATCTTTATGGTGAGTCTCGTATGCGGCGACACGTCTATGAGCTCAGGTGAATCTTCAGCACTAATCAACGGGCTTTGGATATGGTTTGCTCCCAGACCCTAGTCGCCCACCATTATGAGGGCTTCGTTCTCATCGGATTTGTAAGTCGTGTTGATGGTATTGAACCAGCGTATCAACGTACTTATGAACTTACAGCCTCTTGGCGGACTGTATATCACAACGTTCTTGGCCAAGTGAGTACAGATCGAGGCTCAAGTAAAATACTCGCTCACCCGCTCTAATACTGTAGTCTCCATACTCGGTCCGCTCTCCGTACTATCATAGGATCGGAATCATATGAGCTTTCAGCGACTGCTCCACGCACGTTTGGACCACCTCGGAACACAAATACCAATGTCACAGTTACATCCGTTATTGTCCTCCAGAGGGATGAGTGACTATGTTCTACTTCATCGAATATCAATTGACGATCTACGACTTTGAAAATCCTCTCATGCTACACTGACTCGCCTGGAGAGAGTAAATGTCAATGAATACACGTCCCCGTTTCTAGAAGGTTGATCCGTATACCTTTGATCGTGGTGTGCGACACATTACACTTCCCGCGTCTGGATTACTATTCGATGAACTGCATAGATTTGGAGGTCACTTTAGTCATCTTTTTTCAGTAACTGGAAACTATCGAGAAGTTCTCCTTTATTATTCCTTGGCTATCATGACAGTGACAATATGCCCTCTTAATTATCATCTCACCAACTTTCAACCAAGTAAGCCGCCATTGGCAATTGATACTGCAGCTCAGAGCTTTCGAAATACCGGGCACTCGGTCCGGGAAGGTTTTCTCTCGGCGCAAGGCAAAACTCCCGATTTAGGAATGGGTCCGGATTTGGCGGCGGCCTCCTCCGCTCAAGCGATGTCATGACATTTGGACCTCCTAAAAAGGTAGATAGATGCCTTACAACCACCCTCCTTACTACGAAGTAAACCACTAATTTGCTGGCTCAACATCATGATTCCCTTTCAGTCATAGTATCGATCATCTACGCATGTAGCAGAATTTTTTATCGAGCCGGGTCTGTGACTTTATCCAATCCCTCGAGTAAGCGGCACGTGGCCACGGAAAATCATTATATATACGGACCGAGATCGTTTCTTGCATGATGATCCGCAAGGACTTGCGATGCCCGACCCCGAGTTCTCTTTTGGGGACTCAAGCACCGAAGTTACACTAGCCGAAGTCAATCGAGTACCCTACGTCGCACAATGGTTTCCCAACATTCGCTGCTCGAGCCCAAACAAATAGGGCTTCTTGCTACTAATAGCAGAAGTAATCCAACTCGCCGATAGCACTACACACTGACCCAAGCTAGACGATTCGTGAGCAACATTAGGGTCGAGGTGCAAATCGGAGTGGCCAAGGCCCGGCGCCGGCCGCGACTTACTCCTTGCCAACTTCCGTCGGATCGTCATGATTTTACTGGATATCCCGCGGCAATGCCAACCAGAGCTTCCGAGAAACTCCTTAAATACCCAAGTTTAGGACCAGTCGCACTGACTCCTTTCCCTACCTACTATACCAGTGTCTCCGTGCCCCTTTACCAGGCTTTAAGACTTTCCATATCATTGAAGTAATAGCTATACCACTTACGCTATTGTCCTATTCTCGGGTCGACGCGCCCGTTGTGCGGAGAAACATGGATATCACTACGACGTTATACAGCCAACTTTTTGGCATCATTGTTGGTTCTATGTGAGAATAGAATTTATCTGTCCTGAAGGCATCCCACCAGTTTAGCCACTGAATCCGATGCGCCCTAGTCTTTTTGGTATCATCACGGTTCAAGCTATGTTGTACGCTGAGCGGTTTCCGCGCGATCCATGGCATATACAATGGGTAGTAAGTGGACTTCATAGCCTCTATATCTCTGACGTTTCCCTACTAATGATGGATCGCTCTTTCTATAAAAATAGGTATGGCTGCTTTGGTATTGTTACATCCAGTTCATCTCAAGGTACCACGCCGACTGACCAATAGGAAATCCGGTTCACTAGGTTCATGCAGGCTTTCGAGATGTGAGCCTCCAAACTGTGATTAGAGAGACCATCCACATCAGTTTCCCATTAATTCATACACTACAGAGGCGTCTCAAGTGGAGGCGTATATCAGATGTTGATCACTGCCCAGACAAAATTGGAGATATTAGGTGTACAACCATGGCAAGCTGACTCATTCTATTTGCATCCGGTTCCCTGTCCTACTAATCTAAACCTCTGGTGGTGTACCAGGTATCGATCATACTTTGCAACACACACGGTACCTTCGACACATAATTACTGCTTGGTTGATCAGCGCTGACGCTTCCTTCGTTGGATCCTTCCGATTTTTAGTCCATAGCAGGCTTCATCGTCCAGCTTTTCTTCCTTTCGAGATACTGGTTTGGTATGTATCCATACTGTAGTTTGATTCTTCGGAGATTATCGCGAAGTGTTGACAGTCATTTTTAGTATCAAAGAATGTACCTGCTACGATTTCACTGGCGAGATCGGGTCTGTGAGACTATTTTCTGAATTCTCTGCGACTGAAGCGTTTCATACAGAGTATGCTGGTCTCTTTAACCCTAGGTGAGAAATGAATCTTTCGCGAGCTGAGTCGGGTGTTCCTAAGTTGATACATCCTTTGAGCAGCGTTCGCACTATGTGAGTCGATTTAGAAGCCTACGAGCCAGTACTAAATGGAATCTCCTTGCATCTAGTCAGCGTTATCCGCTCCTATCAGTTTCCCTACAGCTCATTAGCAACATTGGAGGGGGAACTCTTGGCTAGCAAGCTCTGGTTCTGCTTTTCCGTTAGTAATATTAGAGCCATCATGGAACTACAGAAGTGGCTGAAGAACCTCTCCTTCCTTGTAGGCCGTAACTGATGTGATGCTAGCAGCGGCTCTAGCTATAGAGATGCGTAGGCAGCATACTGGATACTCGAGGTCTGATGGCATTTATCTTACCAGCGACCATAAACCGGCTTAGTGGGATAACGTCTCTTGGGCTATTGATAGAACTGACTCTATGTTGAATCGATTGGCCCTGTACGGTATTGCTACTGGCGGCGTCACGGCTGCCGCAGTCGTCGCAGCGGTTTTCATGGTGAGTCGGTCTCTTGCTCCCTAGTTGGGGTATTGTTCCGTGTACTTAACGGGTATCATAGACGTTAGTCGCCCATCATTACGAGGGCTTCGACTTGATTGGTTTTGTGAGTCAAGCTTACTGCAATGTGAATTCAACACATTGACGAAGTGCTTCCGCCTTTGTAGCCCCTTGGTGGCCTGTATATCACAACATTCTTGGCCAAGTGCGTATCTCTTCCACGTCAAGCCCATCTCGAGCTCAGTTCGCTTCTGTTATGGCTGTAGTCTCCATACCCGCTCGGCTCTGCGAACGATTATTCACTCAGAGTCCTTGGAGCTTTCAGCCACTGCTCCCCACACGTTTGGGACACCACGACCCACAAACACAGGTGTTCTCGTCGCCTCTATTGTCATATTTCGGCGTGATGATTGATCGCCACCCTCGTTGAGGTCCGACCTCGCATGTAATTTTTACGGATACCATAGCTCTGCTAGTTTGCACGCACGGATAATTGAACGATACACGCGTTAGGTTCTCTTCAGAATGAATATTTACCCTCCGAATGCCAGAGGTCTCTTTACGTCTAATCTGTATCGGGTCGAATACAAGCTAGCAGTCAAACACGCTCTCTCTTGGTCTAAAAACGGTCGCGCCCGGCCAGACCGCCACAGGCACCTGGCATTCAACAGTTTGCACCTCGAGCTGATCCCAGCGGTATCGAGCTTTATGCCTCTCCTTTCTCATTTGAGAAGCCTCGCCATCCCCTGGTTCTAGATCGCCATCTTCGTTGTCATCTGAATCAACGAAGTAATCTTCGCGCGAAGTGTTGCTTGAGGGAGTAGAAGATGATGAAGATGTGTATCCGGTCGTGTGACTTGACGAGCCATTTGAACTACTCCCAAAGAACATAGAGCCCCACCCACTCGAGTTCTGTGCTGCGGCTGCAGGGAAAGAAGATGATGCGGCAGTAGCTGGATCGCCCGGCTGTGCCAGTGATATCCGGCCAAGAGGAGCAAGACTAGATCTCGCAGCCCAGGTCTCGCCCCACTCACCGCGTGGAGCATCTCTTTCCAGGAGCCGCATGACCTCGTTGTCCCGCGCAACATGAGATGGCGATATCGCATGATCTAGTTCAGAAGGCACGACGGCAACCAACATCCTGAGTCGCACCCGCCACGTGACGCCCCCTTTTCCCTCATATGGATCGTATGCAGTCATAGCAAATGCCGGCGTTGCATCTGCAGGCACGTCCAAAGCGAATGCGATCCGTGAACTGTGTGCGGTTTGGGTCGTGAGAAATTCGGAATGGATGCGTTTCATGTTCGTCGATGCTGAGAGATTGGCTTGGGAGGTGCGAAGCGAGAGCGGAATCGTAGGAGGTAAAGACTCATGCGTTTCGAGAGTCGCAAAGAGCTAGTTGGGGAGCGTGGAATGAGGTGAGAAAGGGGCGTTTGTGTGTCGGGAAGATTGAAGGTGATGTAGGTGGTAAGTAGGGAATGTTATTGAGTCACGGAGAGACAAGGAATGAGAGAGAGGATGTCGGACGCACCTTGAGGACCTTTGTCCTTCCTTCGACCTCCTCGCTTTCACCAGTAGCGCCGAAGTTGAGGTCCACCACGCCAAGGATCGTCTCCCCAAGCCGGTACGCAGACTTGACGAATGTGAGTACCGCAACTTTCGCGCCGTCCTTCTCGATGTCATACGACACTGTTTGGTGAGATCATGTTAAGTGGTCATCGATTCGAGTGGGGAGTGATGAGATGCGGGAAGAACAAGGGTCAGCTAGTGAACTATCATTCATGCTCACTCAAAGCATGAAGAATAACAACGCACTTCGTTTAGGGTTCCGCGTCAGCACCTCAACCGCCTCTCGACAGCTCATCCGATCCCTCGAGACACCTCTACTCCCATTCATACTATCTACCTTCCCTTCATGATCAGAGTTATCGTGTGTTTCCTCGTCGTGATCATGATGTTCATGATCATCATCGCTAGCGTCCACAGATGACCTCTCGCTCGTCGTCCCATTTGTCGATGTGCTGCTGCTACCAAGTAACAATCCAGCTCCATAGTCACGAAGAGTTTTCCATGCAGCGGAGGGCTCTTCCGAGATGATCGAAGCGCCTGAAGAAGCTAATGTGGATGGAGGGAGCGTGTTGGATATAGACGACTTCCTATCCGGCATCGAGATGGGAGAATGAGATATCGGGGAAGAAGAGATGATGTTGGCGCGTCTCGGGGGTGGTAATAGTGGTGGTGCTGCACATAGATAAGTGATGAGTCAGTATATCATCCCACCAGACTTCAATGAGTGAGAGTGGACTCGATGGGACTCACGTTTAGGAGCATTCAGATCCACTACGACAGCACCTCCGTATCTCCCCTTGCCTTGTCGGCCCCTCCTCGCCACCTCCCTTCTTCTGCCTACCGGCCACAGTAAATCGTACGGAGCAGGCGATCGCCCTGCGCTCACATGATTATAAACACGCACAGGGACTTTGAGGACTCTACTCCTCCTGGAATTTTCTTGCTGTTGTTGTAAAGGCGACGGATAGGCCTGAGGACCAGGACTAGGGAGACTGATGCTGGAGAGGTTTGAGAAATTGGAAGGGCCAGTCGATGCTCGTGAGGTTCCGACTAAGAGCGTGTATGTGAACTTGAACGCGCTGCCACGGTATGTCGGAGGAAGATTGGATGGGAGAGGGAGGGAGTATTTAACTAGGACAGAACAAGAACGATTATTCGTGGTTGTCAATAATAGCGATATGGTATGCCCGATCGGACTCACAGCTTCGCTTCTCGCCTGGAGCCAGACTCAGATCCACGGCCAACACGCTAGGCTGCAGTTCCAACGTCGGTAGGAGTGACGGATCATCACCAGCACTCCCACCAAACATGCTTCCTCCACTCGCCCCAGCAAACGGCACATTGCTCGCATACCGCCCATTCATACTCACAGAGCGTGAGCGAGCCAACCCACCCTGCGTAGATCCCGAGCCACTACCACCACCTCCAAAGAACGACGAGAGATAGCTACCACTGCCATGACCTTGGGATGCCGCCGCACCCGAGGAAGGAGACGCACTCCCACTCCCACTACCAAATAGCGAGCTCAGTATCCCAAAGCCCGATCCGCTCCCACTCCCTCCACTCGACCCTGGGGCACGCTCCGCAATGTCCATCCGCCCACCGCCCACAACGACGCCTGATCCAGCCCCCCCACCGCGCAACTTGGCTCGCAGGCTATCAATCTCAGCAGGAGGAATGATCGACTCGTCCAGCTCAAGCGTCCCAACGAGACGAGCATAGGCCCACAGCACAACCTCAGTCCCAGGCGGGGAGAGCGTCTGCGCCAGAGATAACGAAAGTGGGGAGCGAGGGGTGGTTGTGGGGGACGTTGGCGACATGGTAAGTGAGACAGACCGAGGTGTTGCGTTCACGATGGGAGAGGAGGGCAGTAGTGAAGCCAACGAGCTGGGCCCTTCTGGTGGGAATTGGACACTACTTCGACGACGGGAATGCGATCCCTTGTATGTAGTAGGGCCCGTTGGTCGTGCAGGCGAATGAGGGATTTGCCCCTGGGCAGGCTCGAACAGGTCCTCGGTCTGGAGCCCGTTGGGAATGCGCTTTGGGGGAGGAGGCGGAGGGAGCATGGGGCTGGAGTTACTGGGGGTGACGGGTCTCATAGGGGAAGCATATGGGATGGGAGTCGCGTTTTCTCGGATGGAGTTGAGACCAACCACCTGTGGAGTGTTGGCTGTTCCATTCGCGAGCGGAGTTTTGGTCGGATTTGACATTGCAAGGGGAGAGGAGACGTAATTGGAGGAGGTCTGATTGCGGTTAGCAGGAGGAGTAGGGAGGTCTTCTGCGGTCGACTGGTCGTCGAACAAGCTGTGTTTTCGCGCATGGGGGTGAGTTTTTGGGATAGCGTTGGCGGAGTGAACGCGCGGTGTTATGGGGGAGGATGTTGAGGAAGTTGCGGAAACAGGGCTTCGATATTTGTCTAGAATGTGTCATATGTCGATGAGATAAAGAACAGCGGCCAGTAGAGGACGAACATACAATCAGGGAGTGGTGAAATGCCTTGACCAGTGTCAAGCTTCGGAAGCCGCTCGCTGGCCGTCACGGCACTGGAGGGGATGGTCGACACGGACAAGCTCTTCGGGGCGTGCTTTTTCTTGAACCGATTGGTGGGACTGTCTGGAGGCATGACGGTGACGGCGCTGGCTGGCTCGGACGCCGGCTCGCCGAATGTTGTTGAAGGCGACAAGAGGTCTATGCTGTCCGCGCGTTGTTTGCCTTTATCTCTTCCTATAAGACCATTTCTACGTGGTAGTGCTCTGCCGTCGGCGGAGTGGGTTTGTGCGGAAGCCGGGATGTCATCCGCATTGATGCTCAGACTCAGATTCGGAAAGGAGCTCGAGGCAGAAGTCTTGGGACCATTAATAGAGACAGATTGGACACCCCGACGATGCCCTTGTGCTCTGCCATTTGGCTGGTTTGAGATAGAGGGCGAGCCCGAACGCGAGACGAATGCAGATGCGACGTGCGGTGGTAGATGAGAGAATGACGTGGATGGCTCGTTCAGGTTGGCAAACGTGATGGTCACTGCAAAGTCTTCGCCTGCGAAGAATGCACTCTGCGCGGGAGATACCGTGATCGCGATCCCCTGGGTGTCGCCCATTTGCTGGAGATTCGGCAAAGTGCAAGATGCAGTTGGGCACACAAGTGGTCGCTGCCCTTTTGACCGCCGCTCGGCACCGAGAAGGTTGTTGTTCGAGATGTGTTCGAGATCTCCCCTTGTTGGCGCGTTTTGGGCACCCACGCCAAGACTCATCAAAGCATTGCATGGGGTGAAAAGCAAGAGGCATAAGCTTTGGGTATATTAATAAAAGTATTAGACCGGGTTGTGAAATTAGACGACAACTCTCGTCTATCCACAGCTTCCCACCTCGAAGACAGGACTAGTTATTTAGCTTGATGAACGAATCCCAAAGATCTTCCAACTTTTTCTTCATATAGAAGCTAAATAGCTCTCTGAAAGTGTTGTACAGCTCCTCCCGGTCCTCCACGTCATCGACGCCACTGAGGGATTCTAGGCCAGGAAAGCCCCACCGATTCGTCTCCCTACGCCCTTTGCGGGTTCCATACAGCAAGCCGGTTTCAGAGCGGTATGCATCGAGAAACAAATCCGAAGTAGAGCAGATTGGATGCGAGAGTCCGATGTATGGTAGCACTGGATGGCCATACATCGCTATTATGAGGGTGATCTCAGCATGAATCGGAGGTTCTTGGGCTGGAAAATGTGGAATGGTCAGCACAAACGTCCGGAGTTCACGGCCAGGATTTACGCTCACCATCAGACTCGTGGAGTTTGAAGGCTTCAGTAAACCGATCGAGGTCTGAGGGCTTGACGCTAGTTCCCGTCACATCAGCGACGAGGCGCCTCACATCGTGCTCGGAGACGTCGGCAGCCCTCTGTATGTGCTGTCCCGCACTATTAGCGGGGACTGCGAGCACCTGAGGAGGTGGCGAAAGTATGAATGGATACGAGAAACTCGACAGTGATGTAGCCACTGTGAGTTGACGGATATCGTGCACGATCGAAGCAGTGCCGTGGAGCCATCGAAGCAAATCAAATGGATTAGAAATAATATCCTCCTCGTTTCCCTGTGTGTAATCTCAATCACAGAGTTAGATTTGGACGCTAAGGACAGAGGAGTTGACCATACCTACATCTCGTGACTGCGTTCCATGCTTCGACAATATGGGTGTTCTCTTCCTTTTGCAGCTCCATATACACCTCGTAGATGACGGCGATGGACGTCCGTATGAGACCCCTCTCATGATCAGAGAATGAAGACCATAATTGATCCCTCATTTCGGAGAGGGCGACAACCGAATCTCTCAACGAGCCGTGGCTGGATCGAAATAATCCAGAAGCTTCCGACAAAGTTTTGACGTGTTGAAGCAAGGGCTCTGGGAAGTCATTGACGTTGAGTGCGGCACCACCCTCGAGGACGCTGGCCACTTGACAGAATGTGCGAACGTGGCTGGCTGGGAGATTTCTGCTCATCTGCATCCACGTACGGGCGAGGATATGATCCACAAGGTAGACGAGCGCCCTGGTCGCTCCCTCGACGGGAATAGATACAGAGACAATCCAATCAGCCGCCTCGACGTCATCGGTCATCCCGGCTGCCTCACGCTCCGTCTGAAACGTGTGCAGAAGCGGCGCCATATCCCGCAAGAAATCTCTAGCATCAATCAAAGAAGACGGCAAGGCTGAGGCTCCAGGATTCATAGTCGGGCAAGCTGTCTCGGCGACGAGGATTGTGATCGGGTTCGGCTCGTGTGGAGTGATGATGAGCCCAACAGCATAAAGATGAACTTCATCGGAGAGAATACTGGCGATACTGTCAAGAATAGGCCGTGGCTTGTGCTTGATCTGAAGCTTCTCGACGGGCGATTCTGGAGGGGTAGCATACTGCTCTATCAGTATCTCAAGGGTCTGAACGGCAGTTGTTAGAACATCTGTTCGTATAGGAGATGTTTCCGAGCTTTCCTCTTCGGTTGTGAGTGTCATTTTCGGGAGAGTATATTGCAATCAGATGATCGGCCGAGTGCCCAGTGCAGAAGGTAGGTACCGAATCTATTCAAAGGGTCATCAATTCCAAGGAAAATTGTTGCGCGTTTTGGAAATTGTGTTGAGAAGTTTTGGAGACCTCGACTATGGCATAGCACTGAGCACCTTGTCCTTTTTGAATGCGTGTGTATCGCTCACGTTTTGGGGTTCTCTATGGATAAACTATGGTGCTGAACATCGATGAAACGATCGTCTTCTTCAAACTGGTCACGTGAGCTCGCAGCCAACTGAGACAACTGCCTGCGTCCTCCGTTGTGTCCGTTGTGTCCAATTGTTTTCACAATCTTCAACGAATCTATCGTTATTCACATCTAAATTATGGAAGAGTACCCTCCCCCCGAGGGTGAACTAGACCTCGACTTCAACTTCATTGCCAGTCTCTTGGGCCAATTGCACCCAATGACCTCCAAACACCAGCCTGTTCACCCAATGTCACGCCACCGAACTCGACTGGAATCAGCTTTGGATGGTTTGGCAAATATTCTGACGACGAATACGCACCACATCGCCGTCAGTGTGGTACACCCCAAGGCAGAGCCTTCCTCATACGAAATCTGGCTTGCAGAGGGGACAAAACCGGTGCCTTCGTCATCGCTCTCTCCGCCCCCATCCCCGTCGCTTGTCGAAGCATCCGAGTTCGCTGGTTCCCTGTTAAGGCAGCTTGCAACCGTTCAAGAATCAAACATCGATACCATTCGTGGAGGGGATCTCCGATTTCCTCACGCCTATCTACATCCGCTCCCCTCTCTCAACATAAACACCATTTTACCTCCAGTTTATTCCATGTTCGAGCGCATGTGGCCTCGATTCGTCCAAGTGTTTACCAAAAGCGACGATATGACTATCTGCTGCGAGGTTGCCGACCTTGTCACCAACGGTGGGACCTCGCCGCGTTTCGGCTCTGTCGCATCTCTTGCGGATGCAAAGCACCACTTCGATATTCTTAAAGATAACTCGCCCACTTTTCATGCGGGGAAGCATTCGATCTCTCAGGTCGTGGGCCGATTGGCTCGAGCGTGCCAGACCTCTTGGCCAGACGATGATGCAAAACGTCAAGATATCCTATGGAACCTAGCCATGCTATCGAATATTTATCGCACCTTATCGAATCCCAAAAACTGCTCCGTGATAGAATCATGGAATTTCCTCGCGTCTTGTACGTACACACCAAGCACTTTCACTTGATTTAGGCTAAAACAGTGTTCCCCCTCAGCGACCCTTCCTAACGTGAAAGCCCCGTTATCACACGATACGGGGCCCAGTATCCTCCATGCTCTCAATTCCCTGGTATCGATGTTCGACGATATGAATGCAGTGATGAGAATCGTCCTTCTCCCTGTGTCGCTTTCGCCTCCTCCTGCCATTCGCCCCGTCACTTCACACTTCAACGAGTGTCCCAAGTACCCTGAGACCGTTACTAAAGACACCATCTCACAGATCTTATCGCTTTCCAGCGGTAGCGCTGGAGATGAGGCTGTCCGGGACTCTATCTGCACCCCCCGCGCGCAACATAACGAGCATGAAGGTAAGTTTTTTCCGTTTGTCAACAGGTTTTGTGATCGAGCCCCTGGTGACTTCTCTTCTTAGACTTGATGGTTCGCCCCGAAGTCGCCCTTCTGCTGGCGATGCATGGGATTGACGCGATACCCTACATTGGCATACACCAGCCCCCCAGTCGAGCTACCCACATCTTATTCCGTTCTTTCCGCGCATCATCAGAGATGCAGATACAAGTAAGAGCTGGAGATGCGACACCAGATGGATGGTGTTTCCCCTCAATTTCAATGCTAAGGGGAAGCGTGGAAGATGCATGGTCACGCCGGGGGCTGTATGAAAACATCAGGATGATTTTCTGGATGTTTGCGAAGGACGCTATCCGTTGTGAATGAAGGCGGGGTATATTTGAAGCCGTATGATTTCTATCGTGTAATCCTTGTCGTATTGGTAGTTCTAGCGGAGCAGTTAAAGCGGTTCGCCAAATCGACTCATATGGTTTGAGAGATTTATGATCTATATATAGCAACGGATGCCGGCTGTAGGAGCTCTACGAGGCTCATTGACGACCCAATTTCATTCAACGCCACCCTACTGGAATGAGGTCGAACGGGAGGTAGCGGGCTTGTGAAGAGATGGTGGAGAAGTACTTTCCCGACGCAGCTAGCCTCGTGATCAGGGCGAGAAAGGGAGTGGAAATCACCGGGCTACATCAAAAAGCAAACTCTCTGCACCAAAACGTTGTACCAGACCACGAAGCATGCTGCGAAATCAAGTCGGCCTGCAACGAAAGAGAAGCGAAGTCCCCTTGTGTAATACACGGCAATACATGAGAACTGTCGTAGCAAAGGGTTTATCTAGAATAGAATGATAACGGATGTCTGGTTAGACGTGGAATCCCTCAACAACTCCTAGCGTAGTTACAGGTTTGGATATAGGGTCTGGGCATCCGGCTCTGAATAAACACCTCCTCCTATGAATAAGCGATCACGTGAGCCAATTTGAAGCGCTCCAATTTGCGAGTGATCCGAGACAACTTTCATCTTGCGGCACCTCACCTCTTATAGCTGCGGTTCTTGCCTATTTTTCAGCTGCAAATGGAGGAATTTCCACCTCCCGCCGGTCGACTGAGATTTGATTTGAACCTCGTTGCCGGCATCATGGAACGACTGCGCGCTATCACATCGAAACCCAAACCGCTTCCGCCTCGACCCCGTCATCGAATCCCACTACAGCCAGCTCTAGATGCCCTAGCAAACATACTAACGACCACCGAAAACCACTACTCAGTTGGCGTTGTGCACGCCCAGGCGGAGCCCTCATACGAAATCTGGCTCGCCGAGGATACAGCGATTAATCCGTCAACGTGTCCATCTTCGGCTCCGTCCCCATCACCTACACTTATAGAGGCATCAATATTCACCAGAAGCTTAATGAAACAGCTCGCAGTGGCTCGGCAACTGAACATAGACGCGATACACGGAGGAGATTTACGGTTTCCTCAGGCATTCCTGCAGCCACTTCCCTCTCTTAACATCAAGGGAATATCTCCACTAGTTCATTCCATGTTTGAACGCATGTGGCCTCGATTTATCCAAGTTTTTGCCAAAAACGAAGATCTACAAGCCTGCTGCAAGGTTGCTAATTTCGTCACCAGCAACACCTCACACAATATATGGTCGAATCCAACTAGCGAAGACATGGAGCATCACATCAATGTCCTGAAGGCTAGGCCCTCAGCTTTCCATAGTGGGCGTTCTTCAATCTCGGAGGTTGTGGATCGCCTCTCCGCAGCATGCAAGACCCCCTGGCCAGAAAATGCCATGCGGCGCCAGGACATCCTCTGGGACCTGGCCGCACTCTCCAGTATTCACCGCGTCTTATGCGGCACAAAAACCGGAGACTTTATTGAGTCATGGAATTTCCTTTCGACTGGTGTGTATATCTGTATGGTTCAACTCACTTCGCCTCAGGACTTATGACCTCATCAGCTGTGATGCACGATGCTAATCCAAGCGACCCATTACGGCCCTTCGCACCTATCAGCATCCTTAAGATCCTCGGCACACTCGTCTCCATGTTCGATGATATGAATGAGGTGCTCAGGATTGTTCTTCTCCCTCTATCAATCTCGGCTCTCCCGCCCATCCGTTATATCCTGTCTCATTTCAATGAGCCTTTCCCCACTTCTTCTATCTTTCCCGAAGAACCTGTGTCTCAAATTTTGAGCTCTGCTGGAGTGAAAGCTGATGCGACCACAATGCGGAAGTTCATTGGTGCTCTCGACCGTCAACAGAATAAGCGTAAGCGTCAAAATTTCACCTCACCCCTTTAAAGCATCCTCATGATTGCTGAAACCTTCTGCTCTCTAGGTCTGGTCCTCTACCCAGAAGTTACCCTCCTTATGGCGATGTACAGGGTTCCCGCGTTCCCATACATCGGTATACATCAGCCGCCTGGTCCAGCAACTCAAACACTCTTCCAAGCTTTTTGCATGTACACAGAAGTTCCAATACGGCTACGCGAGGGAGAAGCTTCATCGGAGGGGTGGTGTTTCCCTTCCCTTTCTTCGTTTGCCAGGAGCGTCCATGACGCGAGATTACGTCGAGATGTTTACGAGGACATGCGGATGCAGTTCTGGATTATCTCACGTGAAAATATCCTTCGTGACTGGAGGAAGTTTTGTACTGAATAGAAAATGGAATCGTCTTGATTACTTCTTATTAGTAGGTACGAACCACCCTAGGGTGGCGCACTGATCTTACAAATGCCAGAGCTCAAGAAACCGGAAATCGTGAAAATAGGGTTCGAAATCCTCATGATGTTATGCGAATGAATTCGAGACGTGGGGTCCAGAGCACTAACGTGTGTAGGGTGTAGGAGAGAAAACATCGAATTCATTTGGTAAAAAGGCTTTCAACACAAACACCAGTTATGCAGTACATGAGCAGCGTCCATGATTTTTAATAGAATCAAAAGCACGTGGAACGGATTAAATGAGCGCCAGAGGAGCTATTTGATATGGTCCAGAGTTGCAAATCAAAGCACACGAGTCCAACATCAACATCAAATCGACCCGCAATCTTCTTGGCCCCAAAAACGCAGTATGGAACGCCCTCGGCCGTCCGAGCCTTTGGCAAGTAGCACGCATGGAATATGAATTTCCGCGTAGGTGATAGCGAGACACCAAGATAAGGACCGTCATGAGCCCATGGTACCACAGCACCGTTCATGAAAATGGGGGGCAGGGTGCGCGGGAGAGGATCAAAGGCAAGGCGCAACGTTTTTAGAACGCTAGGATTAAGGCTACTGAGTGATGCGTACAAGCAGAAAGAGTGTAGATGAGACTGCAGGACCACCCACGCCACATGACGTCGACACTGAGACATCCGAACATCCTCAACCTCGAGAATCTTGGGCCTTGATCACTCCCTGCAATTACAGCCCCGAGTCCGCCCCCCAAATCACCTCTTCGATCAATGGAGCAGCTGAACCCTTCCAACAACAGGGGTGACGTTGATTTGAACCTGGTCGCAAGCATTCTGGAGCGCCTGCAAGCTATCACCCACGAACCTGATCCGTTCCCATCTAAACCTCGAGCTAAGATCACGCTAGAGCTGGCCCTCGATGGTTTAGCAAACATTCTTAGCACCCCTGAGCACCATTTTGCTGTCAGCGTGGTGTACCCTCAGCCGAAATCTTCCTCATACGAGATTTGGCTTGCGGAAGCAGCAGAAGCTACGCCATTAGGCTCATCGACACCATCCGCACCACTTTTCGAGGCATCTACATTCATCGGAAAGCTAATGGGAGAGTTGGCCATCGCTAAAGAGTTAAATACGGACGCGATTCGTGGAGGGGATCTTCGATTCCCACATGCGTTTCTCCAGCCGCCTCCCTCTCTCAATATTCAAGGTGTTACTACACCAGTTCATACTATCATTACGCGTATGTGGCCTCGCCTCGTCGCAGCGCTGACCAACAACACTCAGTTACAGGCCTGTTGCGATGTCGTCGATGCTGTCACTGACATGGTCTCATATCCCTCAAGCCTTACTGAATCAGCTGAGCTTCGGCATCACCTCGATATCATCAAAGCCTACTCCACTGTTTTTTACAGCGGCAGGCTCTCGATTTCACAGGTGGTGACTCGACTGTCCCGAGCGTGCCAGCGTTCTTGGCCAGAAGATGATGCGAAGCGTCAAGACATCCTGTGGAGCTTGGCCATGCTGTCCAACATCTTTCGGGTTCTATCAAATCCAAAGAACTGTGATGTGGTTAAATCATGGAATGCTCTTTCGAATCGTACGTATTTTACACTACCTCCGTCTAAATCTGCCATTAAGGCTTCCCCTCGACAGACAATGTGCATACCCTTTCTATCCAAGACTCCTCCATATCCCCCACCCCTATCGATGTCGTCAAAATCCTTACCAAACCTGTGGCTGTGTTCGATAATATGAACGCAGTGTTGAGAATCGTCCTTCTTCCTGTTGCGCTCTCACCCCCTCCCATCATTCGTCCTATCGCTTCACGATTTGACGGGCCGCGACTGACTTATAGCTCCCTCGGGGAAGGGTCCGTTCCGAGTATCATAAACTGGGCGGGTGTTGACTCGGCTGATGTCACTACGCTGCAGAGCCTAACTCACCCTCCAACTTATCAGCAAGACTTGCAAAAAAGTAAATATCACTCCTTCGTACCTCTATAATTGTTGAGCTTGCTCATATTTCTCCATAGGTCTTATTATCCGCCCAGAGGTCACCCTCTTAATGGCGATGTACAAGGTCCCAGTATTCCCCTACATCGGGATGCACCAACCACCTGAACTCGCAAGCCTTACGTTCATCAGGGCCTTTCGCATGTACTCGAAGGTTAGAATCGGGGTCCAAGATGGTAAAACCGCGTCGGAGGGGTGGTGTTTCCCCGCAATTTCATCGCTCCAACGTGTGGATGATGAAGTTCTACGCTTGGAGATCTACAGAAATATTCGAGGATATTTTTGGATGATGGCGAGAGAAACGATTACTCGCATCTGGCCGAAGCCGGAATCGATGTGATTGGGCGAAACTCGATGAATGGTGAGTATAGTACGTCGAAACGTATGCAATATAGCCTCACCAGCCGATTCGTCTAGCCTCGTTCGTGTGACACATAATTGGAACTTGGTTGGTGGCCACAACTTGTAGCTGTCAGAGCTTTGAGGCAGCACAAGCGACCTGTCTGCTAGGACAATAGGTCTGTGGGACGGGGTATGAAGACTTTACGGCTTTTAATAGCTAAGAGATCAAAAAAACGGAGAGGTTTCATCGCCAATTGGATAGGAGGGTCTTGTAGGTGTTGGGGTTTCGGCTTTCGTGAATAACAATAGTATCTTTCGGCGATATATATAGCTTCTCACTTTACGCTGTTGCGTATCTGATTGGCCGTTTTCGCTCCATTTATTAGTCCTGGTACTGGACGATATTCATATCCCTCGGAAAAAGCAGTGTAGCGAGATCGAGAGCTCTCTCGGCGAGGTGGACGGGATGTCTCATTCACACGTGACTCATTCTTTCTTCGAAACTCGCTGCCATGCTTAGGAGAAAGTGGTAATGGGCTGGGAGCACGTCCTGGTGAGTGATGGCACCGAATGTGAGGATTGAGACGATATAATGATAGCCAAGTTTCTCTGGAAGCAGTAATTGTCATTCGCGTCGCAAGATTGCGAAGCAACAACCGCCAGCAATCACGTGTCAATAAAAACATCTCAAACATCCAGAACCGCTAATCACGACACTCACTTTGACTTGAGAAAAAGCAAGAAACGAAGGGCCTACAATCATTTGCAGTCCTCTTTACTACATGGCGGAAATTTTTCCACCTGAGAATCGATTGGAGCTCGATTTGACAGTTGCTGGCGACATTTTGGAGGGATTAAGGGATGTTACCTCTAAATTCAACCCATTTCCACCTCAACCTCGTCCTAGAGCTCCACTAGAACCATTCTTGGACGGCTTGGCAAACATTCTAACAGCCAACAAGAACCCAGTCGCTATCAGTGTAGTCTATCCTCAAGCCGAGTATTCGTCTCACGAGATCTGGCTTGCAGAAGGGGCGGAAGTTATAACCGTGAAATTACCTTTTCAATCACCCTTGCTCGAAGAGTCATCAAATTTCATCAAGAAGCTAATAGAAGAGCTCGCACATGCAAAGGATTTGAACACTATGGCGATTCGTGGGGGGGACCTTCGGTTCCCGCATGCGTTCCTGTACCCAACTCCGGCCCTCAACATAAGAGGAGTCCTTCCACCAATTCATACCATGGTCGAGCGTATGTGGACTCGCCTTGCAGCGGCGCTAGTAGGAACAAATCACGTACAAGCCTGCCAGCAAGCCACCGAGCTTGTCGCCACTGACATCGCACCACGCAGCGGGATGATTGGACCACCCGGAGAACTACAACACCATGTCGATGTTCTAAAGAACAACTCAAAAGCCCTAACTGGTGGATGGTCCTCTATCTCGCAGGTACTGGCTCACCTATCTCAGGCGTGTCAGGCTCCTTGGCCAGACGATGATGCCACTCGCCAAGACATCTTGTGGAGTTTGGCGAAGCTTTCCAACATCCGTAGGGTATTATCCCGTCCTAGAAATCGTCATCTGTTGGAGTCATGGAATTTCCTCTTGAACAGTATGTGCATTCCGTCAACTTCAGTTGAACCTGCTCTTTAACCTTCATGTTACCAGTTAATTCGCATGACGTCCGCCAAAGTGACCCCTCATTACCAGCAGGCTCGCTCAATATTCTTCATTTCCTTGAGGAACCTGCATCCCTATTTGACGACATGAACGAAGTCCTCAGGGTTATCCTGTTACCCGTGCCGCTTTCGCCAACTCCGCCTATTCGGACTCTCCCTCCGCACTCCATCGAGTCTCTTGCTCCTGGAGACCCCCCTCCTGAGGCTTCCATATCACGCGTCTTGCGATCTGCCGGTGTCAATATCCTAGATGCGGCAGCGATGAAGGAGCGTCTCGGCGATCCAGATGGTCGGCGAAACCAGCGAAAAGGTAAAGCCCTCATACTCCTAATCCGTTCACTGAGTTCTAATATCTCACGTCCGATTGCCTACGGCTCAGTGACCCGCCCTGAAATCACACTTTTGATGGCGACGTGCGGTCTTCTCATGTTTCCCTACATCGGCATGCATCGACCACCTGGAACGGCCAGTAGAATGCTCATTCGGGCCGTTCGGATGTACTCAAAGGTAACGATCCACTTTCGAGAAGGAGAAACTATGTCCAAAGGGTGGTCTTTCCCTTCCATTTCGTCGCTCGAGAGCATAGACGACCCAGATTTACGCCATGAGGTTTATCAGGGGATACGCTCGTGGTTTTGGATGTTCGTAGGTGATGCTATCGGTCGAAACTGGCGGAACCTGGATGCAAGGCAGGGCTTGTGATGTTCTAACTGGGTATGCAGCGTGAACGGAGTGTGAGCCTGGCCCATTGGTAAGCCAGCGCGAGGGCTGGAGACTGCAGGCCTGTCGCATAAACAAGAGAATCGCGAATCTAGCTAGCCTGATCATTTCGGACGGGCACGTGGGCAGGGGTTCGCTGGGTCGTCGTGTTGCAGAACGAACTCTCTGCACCAAGCAGACTCAGAAGAATACGATTCTCGGACACTGTGATATCAAGTTGCAATGCAAACGAAAAGAAAGCGAGGTTCCGACGTGTGTATACATACGTACATGTGTGAAAACCATCGTAACGCGAACAAGCAAGAATAGTACAAAAGACAGCAGCGATAACAGATGCTTGTTTAGATGCCCAGGCCACCAGTGACCTCCAGGGTGTGGCCAGAGATGTACGACGCCAATGGCGACGAGAGGCTGCACACGCAGAAATACGGATATAAGAAAAAACTTCCCAGTCCAAAAATATATGGCACACGACTCACAAGAGGATAGCAGCACCAGCCTCATCGGCGTTTCCGGGCCTCTGCAGAGGGATGGGGTTGGGGCCAGCAGACTTCTTGTCGCCAGGAGCAGCGTGGGGGCCACCGCCGGGAACACCGAGCGCGATGGTCTTGCCGTCGACGGTGATGGAGGCACCGGCAGACTTGGCGGCGGTGAGACGGGTCTCGATGAAGCCGTAGGCAACGGTGTTGGCGCGGACATTGAAGATGCCCCACTCCTTGGCGAGGGTCCTACATAATGACAAGGTAAGATATGACGAGATGCTAGGAGTTAGTGAAGGGGACGTACTTGGACATGCCAACGACGGCGGCCTTGCCCTGTTCATCACCAAAAGAGCAGATTTCAGTGGTCGTTCTTTCAGGGATGGTACACGGATGGACTCACGGCAGCGTAGTTGATCTGGCCAACGTTTCCGTGCAGACCGCTGGTGCTGGAGACGTTCACGATCGAGCGGTTCTCCTTGCTGCCCTTGATGCGCATGTAGGGGGCGGCAGCACGGACGAGGCGGAAGGGAGCACGGACGTGGACCTTGACGATGATGTCGAAGGTGGCATCGTCCATGGTGTGGATCATCTTGTCGAAGGTGAAGCCGGCGTTGTTGATGATGTGGTTAATCTTGCCGTACTTCCTGTAGTAGTTGTGAAATATTATGATTTTGAGGCCTAGTGCACGTTCACCCAAAAGTGGTAGCAGTTCACTCACTCGACGGTGGCCTTCACAATCTTGTCAGGGAAGTCCTCGGCCATGACATCGCCGCCAACGGCAAGGGCCTCACCGCCAGCAGCGACGATCTCCTCTACGACGACCTGGGCCTTCTTCTCATCAAGACTATGCAGGAGACGATAGGTCAGCTCGTATGACCAGGCTTTCACATGCATGCGAACTTACTCGCTGACGACAACCTTGGCGCCCTCCTTTGCGAACAACAGAGCAGTGCTGCGTCCAATACCCTGGGCGGCACCTATAAGGATTCACCATGAACGACGTGCCACCAGAACCATTAGCGGGTCGTTGTTGTGCGAAGGGTCGAGCCACCGCTCTCACCAGTGATAATGGCAACTTCGCCGTTGAGCAGACCGCTCGGGTAGGTGTTGGACAGGTGGCCAGCGACTTGGGTCAGACGAGCAGACATGGCTGGAGGATAGTTTTTTTTGGGGACGAGGAGGATGTGAAAAGGATAGACCAGGTGCTGGAGGTGGTGGTACAAGTAGGAAAGAAAAGCGCTGGTCCAGTACTTGACTTTCAAATGACAGAGCTCAATGCCAAATGGATCACCTGTGGGGAACCGGTGCGCCGGCCGCGCGACGATCCGATCCGGACTTCACACGACCCATATCCCAACACAGATGAGATGCCGGAGAGAACGGACCAGCAGCATAGCAGTCAAAGTGTTCTAGGTCACAGATTAGCAAAACCCTAAACGAGGCGATAGAAATGTTCCGAAATACTCGGCGTCACCGTGTTTGGCGCTTAGAGCCTTGAACAAGCGCCAGCTGCCAACGTTCCCAAAGTGACATCCCAGCGCAAGTCCCGGGAGCCTTATTTTTGCGCCGAGATCCTAAGTGTCGTCGTCTTCGTGAGAGGGCGAGTATTGGTTGAGATGAAAAAATATGTGCTGTGGCTTTGGGGCGTCCGGTGATGACTCGAGACGTCTCACTTTAGTGGTACGAGGTGTCATGTCAAATCATTAATTTCTCCAAGACTACTACAAGCAAGCCAGCTTGCTAACAAGCATGCAATGGAGTGTCAAACGAGCTACAAAGTCTAATATACTTGGACCCAATTTGTGAACTACAAATACAGTACAAGAGAGCAAGAACCAAGTAAGAAATATCCATAACGCTTAGAAACGCAAAATTGAACCTTTGGGGTCCTCAAACAAATGTTTTTTGTTTTATTTTATTTTGTTGGGCGGCATCTCTTCTTCAATCGGATCACCCTTTCTCTCTGCTACACGGCGGGAACTGTGGGCAGAGATTCGATGAATAGCACCATCATAGTGTTGATCGTGCTAACTTAGTGATGTGGATGCCAATTTCCAGACCCTTGTGGCTGCGCGTGGGGTGATCCCCTTCTGAGTGTTTGGTACTGACTCTCGAGAGCGACACCCACAATCTTCAGGTTTGGGCATCTTGCAATTAGGGCAAGCACGTCCGCAAGCGTGAGGCGGGAGAATCGGGAAGCTGTTGGTGTCGGGGCGAGATGGAGATGTGAGATTCTGGGACCCCAGGCAGCGCCTATTTGAGCGATAAATGCACTGTCGATTGTTCCGAGGGAGAAATTTCGGGCAGGAAGCCTTCCGAGTGCAATGTGGAGGTGTGAGAGCTTTGGACAGAGGTATGTGAGGAAATGCAACGTAGCAGTGCTCAAAAAGGTGAATCGAGGCCCTTCGGTGGAATATGCAGCACCTAACATGTCGGTAGAATTAGAATCCAGGGCATACCCCGCTTCTAAATCTGCTCTGCCAAGGTCGATTTCCAAATGCGCAAGATCCGGCAACCTTGCCCCCGAGCGCCTTAGTCCATCAAACAATGCATCGACAGCCATTACGCCTGCCTCATCCACGGCGTGCCTGAACACAAGATGGGTAAGGTGAGGGAAAAGTACCCTCTCAAAAACGCGGGAAAGTGTTGGGTTCAAGGCAGCGAAACTGCAGGTGAGCTTTCGCAGTGATAAGAATGTTACCACACTAGGTTTCGCCACAAAGTCAGTGGTCAGATCTCATAGACGAGGGCTTTGGCTCACCTATGGATTATCGGCAAATGCATGTCCCATGCCGCCCCGGCCGCTGCACCTATAGCTACTCCAACCGGCGCTTCACCGTCACCTCCAAGAGCTACCATAAAATCTTCGTTCCCGAGGTAAAGATCCTCGAGAGTCATCATCTCCGCAAGCATGCCCCAGTATTCCACACCAGGAGTTCCGTTGAGGCGAAGAGACCCGAAGTGATTCCTACCTTCGAGGTCATCACAGGTATCTTTCAATTTTCCCAGTAAAATTCCTAGTAGAGTATGTGAATGAGGGTGACGGGAGTTCCAGTTATCAGCACCCGAATAGCCTAGGGAAAGGACTAGCTCCTCAGCAAGGCTGACCCCCCACGCGATATTGACCTCGACGTGATGAATGTTGCCCAGAGCGCTCGTTTGGACATCACGGGCAATGCACCGGACAAGCTCGAGCACATCACGTTTTTTTCGCTCCTGTTCTTCATTTAATGGTGATTGGCCGTCATTGTCGCCGTCTCCGATAACAAGGGTTTGGATGGTATGGAGGAATGAGAATGGGATGGGGGAGCGCCACAGCTTTGAATCAGGAAGCGGAGCGGAGCTGCGGGGCCGGAGGGCAAGTGTTTTCAGGTTAGATAGAACACGGGCCGCTGGGAACATTGCGTTGAGAGCGTGGACCGCGACGAAGTCCTCGTAGTCAGAGGCGGAGTATGTTAGCGCGGGTGGAGACGATAACGCTCCTGCCTCGGCCGCTGTAGGAGCGCGAGTAAACACCTTGAAATTTTTGACAAATCCATCAGCAGAATATCCATCGATTAAAATGTAGACGAATGCTAAATCTGGGTACTTACTCTTGCCACCTGAGGAGCACCCTCGATAGTTCCCGCTGGGAGGTCCAGAACTGGCCCCATATTAAAAAGGACATCCGCATCAGTCCCGTCTTCAAGTACTACATGAAAGAATCCTAATTATTAGCCATGGCGTACTTGAACGAAAAAACTCATTCCTCCAAAGTAGACCTTACCTTGTTGAAGAGTTATGAAAGCGGGCATTGGAACTTCCTCAAGATGATGAGGAGATGGTAAAGTGGTCCAGGTGTTCGGAGGCAGACCCTCCGCTGACGCCAAAACTTCGAGGTCTCCATCAGCCAAGATATTGACCCTGCGCTTCTCAACTTCCCATTGCGCTAGTAGCATCCAGAAGTTTTTGTACGTGGTTAGGAGCTGGTGATAGGCCGCAGGCCGTATGGCCTTGCACACAAGCGCCATCGCTTTCAAATCGCGCCTGGAGAGGTACCGGACCAATACGGGCAGGAAGTCGCTCACTTGAGCTGATGCTTGGAGAAAGAAGGATTGGTTCCCATGAGCATCAACACCATCAACAGCTGGAAGGACGACGGTGGCAGCGGCCATAGAACGATGAAAAAGGGAACAGCAGGGGCGGAGAGGCGAGCGGGTCATGGTATGCGCCTAGTTTTTCTTATAACCAAGGCCATAGTCAGAATGTCTTACACGTTTGATCATGTGCACATGTCTCAGTCCAGAGGCTCTTGCGGCCGATATGCAGCCCGTCCCCCCCTTTTTGGCGTTCGAATCGAGGGTCATTGCGGAGTTCCCCCTTAAATTTACGGAAGTGCTGATCCTGGACGTAGTTAACTCCGAAACGCTTCAAGTCTAGTCGCCAGGGCGGTATTCTTACGAATTTCGCACAGTGCAATTTACGCCATTATCTGACGAGGTACTCAGAGTTCATCTCCAGTCTCTGTCGTGAATCATAGCAGTCATTCACTCTCACTGGGCTTCAGGCGGCGGAAAAAGATCAGATCAGCGGATCACACGGGAAACATCCTCCGCTTCGGTGCACACAATCTGAACATTGCCTGAATTGTTCAAGAAACAATGGCCTAGCACTCTCCATAACTGAGACACTGGTCAGCAGGGCTCTGAAGCTGAGTAAGGAAGACAGGAGTCCTCTCACCAAAGGAAATAACTTCTCGCAATTGTTTCTGCTACCCCTTTATGTGTTAACTTGCTTGATCAACCAGTCTTCCATAGCCTTGAGAGGCTCGCGGACGCCGTCTTCCTCCTCCCTACACCAATCGAAGCAGTGACCCTCCCCAGGAACCCACGCCACCTCAACAGAGACATTCTGCTCCTGGAGCTGATCGTACATGCGCTGGGATTCAAGCGGGAGGACATGCGAGTCTTCAAGACCGTGGAGTAGGTAGGTCGGAGGGAAGGGAGGTTTGGACTTGAATTCTGGGGTGGTGAGCTGGAGTTGTGGGATAACCTCGCGCGCCTGCGAAGGGACGATACCCTGTTGCACCAGGAGCACCTCTCGCGCTTCACTAGTAGCGGTTTCGTCCAAGTTCTCTTTCGCGAGGGCTTCTCGGATCCGTGCGCCCAGTCCTGGGATACCAGTCACATAGTCGAGCACGACGCCTTCGGCCATCATAGCTGCCCATAGGATACGCGATTCGCGCACACCACCTGGGGTTGTCGCGCTGAGCGGGGTGCACTGAGCTTGATCCTTCTCGACAATGTCCCATTCCGGGCGCAACTTCGAGCCTGGTGAGGGACGGAGGAGCTCCGTGATTGCAGCATTGACGGACGGGTTGCTGGTAATGGCCTCGGGCCAAGAAGTAGGAGCTTTCAAGTAGGAAGGAGAGAGGAAGTCACCAGAACCTATCAAAGATGCATATGTCTATCAGCCTATGATATTCGATATAAAACACAACATATCTAGAATACGCACGACCATAAATGAGTGCAATCGCCTTGGGCCGAGGTTCGATCCATAAGCCGGCCAACCTTGCAGGATAAGCCCCTGCACTTGAGCCAAAAACGACGATATTCTCATGGTCAATGGTAGAGAACTTGGCATGGATGTATGCAAAGAGAGCGCGAACATCGGCGAGGATATCCTGTCCTGTGGCGGGGACAAGAAGGCGGTAGTCGGCAGAGATGAATGCCCAGTTTTGAGTATATGCAAGTTGTTTGAGCCAGAGCGGGACAAGGGCACGGCGGTTACTCGCTATATCGGACATAGAAGATCGAATAGAGGAGATTAGTACTTTACTTCATCCCCGTCGATAGTTCTTTGCCTCATCTCAGGAGCCATTTGCGCTCCTCGTCATGGAAGAGGTGAAGTGACTACTCACTGATTAGCTTTCCGCCGTGGAAGAACACGATCGCCGGGCGAGGCGACGAGCCAGAGGTGGGCCCCCAATAGTCGAACTGGATTGGGCGGCCGTCAATGATGGCATAGTCATGCACCTCGCAATCTTCGACTCGAAGTGGCGATGGCGAAGACATAGTTTGAGCGCTCAGTTTCTGATGTAAAGGAGAGGTCTCAACCACTATGAGAGTGCCCGATATGTGTGTGCACGTGGTTCAGATATGATCCCACCAGGACGGGATCTTTTGAACACAAATGGCTAGGTTGAGGTTGACAAGGGACCAATAGATCAGACAAGAAGAGCCACGAGAATAGGGCCTGTGATTCCGTTGAACAATTTGGCGCAGCAAGAGGCTATTAGTTTTCAGCTGTTGAAAAGACATGCTTTTGGTTGCCGGGATGCGGAGCGAATGACGATTCACACAAACCCAAACAAAGTTGTGCGCCAATTGACTCCCCACGAACATCATCCGCAACCATGACTGTGTCACAGACCCACCTCATTTTCTAACATTCATTCAGCCGCATGAAACACTAAAGTCTCGAAACTAGTTGAAATTCCTACATTCATACTCCACACCTCTGTCCTCGCACATCAGTGTTGATATGTATCGGCCTTCGAGTTTTGTCGGGCTCATCCCCAATCTGAGGACCATTCCAGTCTCGCTCCGCTTTCGCTTCAATCTCTCAAATCCCTTGTCGCCCGCATCATGGCTAGCGCAGTCCTCGTGCTCAACCTCTAGTCCCATATCTACCATAGCACGATGGCGCGGGCTCTCCACCAACGCGAAGCCTGACCATGACCTGTTTGATTACACGTCAGGTCGATGGATGTGAGTATCAAGATTTCTCTACATTTCATTCAGTACACCTGATTTTATGTTGTTTCATGCTTAGTATCAATGAGCCTCTCCGAATGGCGGAGCGTAGGCGCGTCTTCAATGTTGACGAGTTGCGTCGACTGGCGGCGGAGTCCGTCGGCCGCAGTTCTGAAGATGTTCTTTCGTTCTCAAAGCTTGCCGAGGGTGGCTTCAATAGGAGCTTCCTCGTCACAATGCATGACGGCTTCCAAATGGTGGCGCGTATTCCGTATCCTAAGATGGCGCCGAAGTCGTATGGTATCGCCAGCGAGGTGGCCACGATGGACTTTCTCCGTGAAACAGGGCTGCCTATCCCCAAAGTTTTCGGATACTCGTATGCGCCAAACAATGCGGCCGAAACAGAGTACATCTTCATGGAATACGTCCAAGGCACCACTGTGGCGAAAATATGGTCTGAGCTTGATGAAGCCGATATACATTCGATCATGCGCCAAGTGACCACGTTCGAGGCTTTGATGATGTCCATCAAGCTCCCTGCTGGCGGAAGCCTATACTACACACATGATCTAAAGAACCTGACTGGAACCGCAGGGATCCCGCTTGGAGATTCAAAATTCTCCGTCGGGCCAGACGCAAGAACTTGTATGTGGGAGAAAAAGAGATCTCAGCTTGACGTTGATAGAGGCCCTTGTAAGTGAGCGCTCTCTCGTATGCTCTGATTTTCGGGCTTATTTATCACTGTTCTCTAGACAAAAGCGTTGAAGCTGCGCTCGTCCAACCGGCTCTAAAGGAAAAGGCGTATCTGCAGCAGTTCGGCCGACCTGTACTGCCTTATGATCGAACGAAGAGGGAAGGCTGCCAATATCAGGAACAGTCGCCTTCAGCTCATATTGAGAATCTTGAGCGATACTTGCTGCTTGCCCCATCACTCGTTCCCAGCAAGCCCTCTCTGCGCGACTTCGTCCTATGCCACCAAGACCTCAACACGAGTAATATCATCGTCTCCAGATCGTCAGACTCCTCAACATTGCGAATTACGGGCCTACTAGATTGGCAAAATACTGCGATCCTCCCCGCGTTCCTCCACGTTGGAGTACCCCATGGCTTCCAAAACTGGAACGATCCTGTATCAGACGAGCTTTCACAACCTTCGCTACCAGAAAATTTTGACGACATGGACGAAGCTGCCCAAATGGAAGCAAAGAGCCTATATATTCGCCGGCTCCTCCATTTCCACTACGTTGTATGCACCATACGATGCGACGGCCTTCATCGAGAGCTGATGGAGGACCCAATATGGGTATGGTCTCTGCGATACCAGCTATTCGATTATGCTGGGGAGCCATGGAGTGGCGAGATTCTCCCATTGAAGGTCCATCTGATCCAGGCGGTCGAAAAGTGGGATGAGCTACGCCGCCTATCAGAGCCTGGCGATTCGTCGGGAGACCCATCAGCAACGCTAGAGCCCTGCCCGATTTCCTTCGAGGAAGAAGACATGAAAGACACAAAGAAACTTGATTCCGATCAAGATGAAGTCTCTCGTACCTGGGCGGAAGTTAGGGAGTATATCTGCCGAGATGTGGAAGGTTGGGTACCCAACGAGCATTATGAAGAACATCTTGCTCGGAGCCGATACCTCAAGGAACAGATACTGGAGGCAGCGGAAACGGAACAAGAACGGGCCGAAATCGAGGAACATTACCCTTTCGAGGACATGGACGAGGAACCTTACCAATAGTTCTGGTTCACTTCAACATACATTCTCTATCAAGCCCTCATCACTTGATCGCCTCAAAAACTTGGACTATCACTGACTTCATAGTAGCATTATCCCCCCTATATGTATTCCATCCCCGCATATACCAAAATATTCTCAGCCCTCACTCCATCCCTTAAATGCACTTACACTGATATTCTGTCTAGCTGCATCAAGTTCACTCTACTGACGATATGGGAGTACTTGTAAAAGCACATTAATGAGTTCAATTTGTTCAAAAGATGTGTGTGTGGAAAGAATGATTTGCGAGCCCAAACAAGCCGCGCATCTGACTCCCCCACTGCTACCCACCTTGAATATGCCACATGCTCTCATTCTGTGACGTCTATTCTGCTACGCGAAGGATCGAATACTTAGCCCTAACTAAGTTCCTGTATCGCTACTCGCCCCCAACTTGAACACCTGCACTGTCTATTCTTAGCATTGTTGACATGGGCCAGCCTGCGCATTTTAGCGGACTCATCCGCAATCTAGCGGCGGGTCCATTGCCCCTCCACGTTCGCCCCAAGTATCCAAGCCCATCGCTGGTTGCGCCACACTCGCTACGGTCATCACTCTTGAATACTAGTGCTATAGCTGTGTTGGCACGGCCGCGACAGCTCTCCACCAGGGCGAAACCCGATCATGACTTGTTTGACTATACGTCAGGTCGATGGATGTACGTCATTGGCTTGCTTTTGTGCTATACACTCTGACTGACCTTATCTTCCTTCGCGTCTAGCATCAATGAGCCTCTCCGGATGGCAGAGCGTAGACGCGTCTTCAATGTGGACGGACTGCGACGACTAGCAGCAGAGTCCGTTGGCCGCAGTGCTGAAGACATCCTCTCGTTCTCGAAACTCGCCGAAGGCACCTCCAACCGCATCTTCCTCATCACAATGCGTGATGGCTTTCAAATGGTTGCACGCATCCCTTATCCAATGACA
The DNA here is from genome assembly GCA_015039315.1 of Clavulina sp. PMI_390. Taxonomy (NCBI): domain Eukaryota; kingdom Fungi; phylum Basidiomycota; class Agaricomycetes; order Cantharellales; family Hydnaceae; genus Clavulina; species Clavulina sp. PMI_390. The sequence goes on from WIDE01000109.1 coordinate 66,943, forward strand.
CTACCCAAGTACCATGGGATTGCTAGCGAAGTGGCCACCATGAAATTCCTACGTGATTTCGGGATGCCTATCCCTGAAGTCTATGGGTATTCACCTGTGTCAGACAACGCAGCTGAGACAGAGTACATATTCATGGAATACATCCAAGGCACCAGCTTGGTTGACATGTGGTTCGATCTCGGAGAGCCCGATGTTGAATCCATTATGCACCAAATTGCTAAAACTGAGGCTTTGATGATGTCGATAAAGTTCCCTGTCGGAGGGAGCTTATATTACACCAAGGATCTTGGCGGTGCTGGTGGAGACAGGGCCATACCTCTCAGGGGCAGAGAGTTCTGCATCGGTCCAGACGCAAGACCATGTATGTGGGATGGAAAGAGATCTCAACTCGACATTGACCGAGGCCCTTGTGCGTGGATAATTCTCTAATAGCTTCTCTTATCGGGTTCATTGATGGCTGCTATCTAGATAAAAGCGTCGAAGCTGCACTCATACGGGGAGCTCAGAAGGAAAAAATCTATCTGCAAAAGTTTGGGCGACCACTCTTGCCTTACGATAGAGCAAAGAGGGCCGGTTGCCGGTATCAGGAACAGCTCCCATCGACCCACATTGAGAATTTGGATCGCTACCTGCTCATCGCCCCCTCGCTTATTCCTGGAACACCTTCTGCTCGCAATTTCATCATCCGCCACCCAGAACTTGATCCCAGCAGCATTATGATATCCAGATCGGCCGATTCACCGGAACTAAAGATTTCTGGCCTACTCAGCTGGCAGAATACTGCGATTCTACCGGCCTTTCTCCGCGTTGGAGCACCACCAGGCATGCAGGACTGGGGTGACCCCCTGTCCGACAGTTTGACACGACCTTCGTTGCCAGAAAACTTCGGCAGAATGGAAGAAGCTGCTCGAAAGGAAGTGAAGCTTGACTATCTTCGCAAGCTTTTCTTCTTCCACTACTTCTTCAGCACGACACGACAAAATGGCCCGCATCGCGAGCTATTCAAAGACCCAATACAAATATGGATGCTCCGAAATTACCTGTTTGAAAATGCCAGCAACCCGTGGAATGGCGAGACTCTCCCATTGAAATTCACGTTGATCAATGCGGTCAAAGGCTGGAAGATGTTGCGCCAGTTAGCATCTCCGGAAGGCCCTGCGGGAATCTTCGATTCGACAGCAGAGAGATGCCCGATTTCCTTCGATAAGCAGGATGTGCAGGAGACTGAGAAGCTCCATATCGAGCAGGAAGAAAATTTTGGTCCGCTGGCGGAGGTAAGAGAGTACATCTGCCAGGACCTGGAGGGCAGGGTGCCAAATGAGCATTACGACGAGTCGATGGCTCGGAGCCGATTATTCAAGGAGCAGCTATTGGGCACCGCGGAAACAGATGAAGATCGCGCTGAAATTCAGAAGCACTACCCTTTCCAAGACATGGACGAAACACCCTACCAGTGATCGCCGTAATGGGTCGTGAATTATGTTGCTGCCTGGACAAGCTGTACAATTATGGCCAGTTTCATTCCAATCCCTTGTGCACCCCATCCCCCGATACAAGATATAGCAACCATGATCAAGCTTTCCCATATGAACATATTCTTCTCGCCAGCGTGATATACGCATGTTCCTGATACCTATACATCCCGACAACGTCCTAATTTCTTCATTTATGATAAAACCCTTTGTGACCATCCGCAAAGGGAAAGCGAAAGGATGGGCTTGAATATCCGATTACATCATTTTCATTGCGTAATAAACATGGACGTCACCAACGAGAGGGTTTCACAACTCCAGGCTCATTCCAGTCCGAATACGAACGAGCTTCCGCCGTAAATCCTCGACAAAACTTTCGCCTTCAGGTTGAGCTTCCCTTCTTTCTCTTGAGGTGAGCCAACCCCACCAGCGCCTGCTGCAACGTAGAGTGGAATGAAATGATCCTCACGCGGATGCGCAAGGCGGAAGCCAGGATGAGATGTCAGTGAAAGAAGAGCTTTTGTTCGTTCCGTGGGCTATAGAAAGTGATACATGCGATTCAGAATACGAAGACATAATTTGGTCATACGTGATCAGCATAACAGAGCAATAGACGAGCGATTAAAAGCATATTACTTACATCTTCGACCTCTACCGCATCGCCGACGGCTTTATCCCACGCCGTGTACTCCTCGCCAGCAGTCTCTAGCGAAAACGCGCTGAAATCCTGGAAGGTATGCACCGTCAAGCCCCCACTGATAACCAGCACACCCTCCTTCCTCAGGTCCTGCACAGCCTGGCCGATCTTGAGGTGGTATGTTGGGTCAAGGGACGAATCAATGGATACTTCCACGATAGGAGGGAGAGTAGAAGCAGGAGACGACTTGGTTTGCGAAGCGCGGAACATGCGCATGAAAGGCATAAAGACGCCGTGGTCGAACCCTGCGCCGAGGACGGCGCCGGAAGGAAGGGGGGCAGAGCCAACGCGGGGACGACCGTCTCTGCCGCGAACTTCGGTGGATGGAGAGGGGCGCGCGGGCATTCCAGCCTGTTTGATTGGTGTGTGTGAAGAGAAAGACCGAGTTAGAACTAATAATATGCGCCCAAGCACTAGACTTGATGGAAGGAGACAACGAACCTTCGTGAAAGCTTCAACGACACGCGAGGTGAGGGCCTTATCGCCTCTCGATTTGAATTCCAACTTGTACAGCTATAGTGGTGGTAGGCGAATTAGAGGATGTGGTGATTAGCTGGCGCCGATTGTGCACGCGAACCGAGCACATACCTCAGGATTGAAGCCATAGTAGTCCATCAGCAAAGGATTCTCGTCTCCATAATCAGATACTAGTCACAATAAGGGGATGGAAATGAAATCAATATTCAATAATCCTCAAGCTTGCCATTGGCACATCACCGCAACTTACCAAGGCGTTGGTTGTTGGTCTCCCAGTGAGCACTAAAGACAACAATTCCCTTGGGCTTATACTTCTCCAGCAAGACGGGCCCAAAGTCATCCAGGAACAAGCCGAGGGGCCCATCAGGGCCACCCCATTTGAATGTGGCGCCGAGACGTCCTTCTGGTTTTGGGACATGTTTTGGCCAGATCGTCATAGGATCTAGAGCGATTGAAAGAAAGCAGTCATTAAATGAAGGCGATAGAGAGAGAGAGTCAGTAATCTGATATGAAAACGTACGACCGTGAGCGAGGAAGAAAGCGGGAATATTATCGGGCGTTGATGGCAATTCATCGAGAGCCTCGCGCCACTGCTTCTTCAGACTTGCAATGTCGGTGCTAAATGCCATGGCGTTATTCTTCTTGGTGTTGGCGAGGCTAGGTGCAGTTGCAGTACGAGTGACAGATGCCCGAAGATTCAGAAAGCGTTGTGATAGTAGAGCGAGCAGGACGGCAACGACGATGAGGGAGATGGACTTGATAGACAGCAGGGTCGAGCGAGGGGGGTGAACGGGCATACACAGAACAGGTGAGGGACCACCGCTTTATCTAAGTCCCGCGACCCCAGATGACAGTCAGCAGCATAAGCACAATTGACTAATTGCTCGGTCAGTGAACAAACCACCTCGTAAGAGGCGCTTAGGAATGGTGTTGACGGCCATTATGCCGTTGTCATAAGACCAAACACGGCACATTCTTGGAGATGCAGGCCGACGAAAGCGTCGAATGGCTTGGTTTGAGGGTGCCTCGAAGCCCATTGGGGAATTAACCCTCGTCACGGCCTCCACATCCTCGTCAAGCGCGCAAAATCGACGGCGGCTCAAGTTTTTCGGCACAAGATGAGTTGCATTATAATCAGATTGAGGGTAGTTCAAGGAGGCCTTTCGCCATCGACAACGGGCCAGGATGGGAATGGGCCGTAAAAGGAAAAGGCGGAATCTCCGCCACCGACCTCAACAGTCCACAACATTTTGGCGCTTAACCTTCGTCACGTGAACAACTGTCAATCGCCGTCACCTCCTTTCATCCTCCCAGTGCGTTTGTCCATCTCAAGAAATACAAAGCTATTATCACAGCTGCTTACTTGGATACCTTCTGATCTCTAGCCCCGCCAAAATGACCCACGACGCTGTTTGGTTCTCTCGTCCCCGAAAGTTCGGCAAGGGCTCGCGCCAATGGTGAATCTACCAGTCCTTGATTACAATCGAGAATTGAGACTGACACAAGTGAAACTCTACTATTTACTATAGCCGCGTCTGCGCTAACCAGGGTGGTATCATCCGCAAGTACGGCATGGACATCTGCCGTCAGTGCTTCCGTGAAAAGTCTGCCGCCATCGGTTTCTCCAAGGCATGTTGTTACCCATATCCGTACCCTATGATTGATCATAACGCTCTCAATTCCATACAGAACCGGTAAAAACTACGCCATCCCCTCATCCTCTCTTCCTCTATCTCGCTATCTTGGCATCCTTCTCCTCGATTGACTCTTATTTGCTACACATGCCGGCCGATCTCTGTATGAGACTATGAATCCATCCATTACTCCACTCATCTCAATCTTCGCGATCTGTGCCCTACTCTTTGATCTTATGCCTCCTAATCTAGGTCCTCTGAGTCCATGTCTCTTGTTCCCAGCTCCTCTATCAGTCCTACGCTCATACAGGCTGAGGTCCCTTTTGTTCCAGCTCGTATTATCATCTCCCTCGTGCAGCTTCCACCTCAGGCTGTTACGCCTCTCATGCACACCACGTTCTGCAATGCAGCTCGTCAACACCGATGGCGAGCCTGGTCAACTCAGTTCAAAGGCGATCCTAGCGTTTTCATTGCTCACTTGGAATCCAATAACATTGCTGAGCCTTTGGGCCATTCATGCAGTGTATAAACTATCAAAGTCAAATGAACCATATCTAAGTCCTTTTTAGCATGCGTTGCCCTTCGTCAGCCGAGAGGATGGCCCCTACCACCGTCACTCCACCTTTCCCAGATAACTCTTTGCTATTCGCTCTAGCCAACCACACTGACTGGATCCACGCACGCTCTGCCTGAAGTCGCAATCTAAGCGCCATGTCGCAGCAATGCAATCAGAAATCTGCACTCATCATTACCTGGAAAGGTTCGCCCTCAACTGCTTCGTCCACAGGAGATACAATCTGAAAATATCACACAATCCTTCACGTGGGAAACTTCCGCAGGTTCTACCAATCACGCCCTACCGGCTGCAGCCTTTAGTCCTTCGATCCTGCCAGACCAGTGCACGCGCTCAAGAGATTGGCACTATTATTTGATGAGGGTCGCGTAGGCCCCAGCGCTACGACTCGTAGGTGAAGCACATGTTGATATCACGATAACATTTGTTCTGATAGTGATGGTTGCCTTCATCTCCGCCCCTTACTGTTCCCATACCACAGGAATTCTTTATCCATACCGTTTACCATTTTGCTGACTAGCGCATGAGCCCATATCTCTTGCACTGATTCATTCAAGCTGCCCAAGTGGACTAGATCGATGGTCTATGAAACTACTATCTACACGCTGCTGCTTGGCTCCGCAGTTGGCAAAATATGTTGAGGGAACGGACTGGGACATATAATTCGTTTGCGTGAGATCTGGATGGACGAACAAATGCGGTGCTGCGTTTACCCGTGCTTGGCAGCCTTCCAACAAGTCAGCTCTACGTCTCTCCATGGCTGCCCCCCCAGGAGAGAATCTTAAATGCGTCTTAGTTGGCGATCGTTCCGTGGGCAAAGTGAGCTCATGATGATTCAGGGTCACGAGTCAAACCAAGACTGGACGCAATTTCAACTGATTGCCCAACACATAGTCAAGTCTTCTGATGTCATTCGTGACCAATAAATGCCTTCCCGCGAGCGAAGAAGTGCCTGAAGTGTGTTTATTACCATAGTTTGCCCCCAAGCAGCCGAGAGCGGTCATATTCACGAAGCCACACGCCTCTTGAATACTGGCAGGTATATGATGCTTCTACCACAACCGTTTCTCTGGGCGAGGTTCAGTATAATTTGGATATTTTCGATATAGATGGCAAGTCTTCCGCCTCATCTTGAAATGATCAACTTCATGGACTAAACTAATAATGGCTCGCATATGCATGCCGTTGAGCACCGTTTACAGCCCAGCAAGAGCACAAGAAGCGGGCTCTGATGTACCCATATACGGATGCATTCTTAATCTGCTTCAGCGTCATATCCCCGCAATCATTCCAACACGTAGAAGAAGATTGGGCCCCGGAAATCGCCCACCACTGTCCTGGTACACCTTGGGTGCTCGTGGGGACCAAGATCGACCGTCGTGGGGATCCTGATGTACTCGAAAGACTCTCTGCGAAAGGAGAAAGTGTTATCACCACAGAGCAAGGAAAAATACTTGCCATGAAACTCCGTGCATTCGCGTATGTTGAGTGCTCCGCTAAGACTATGACGGGACTGAAAGAAGCATTCGATGAGGTGAGTTTCATTGTTGTTCCCATTTAGAGGTCGATTGATCGGACACGTGAACAGGTAATAAGGGCCGACTTAGATTGGGTCTCTCGAAGTCGCCGGCGTCCTATATGCGTCGTTGTCTAACGTTCGCTTTTATGAAGTTCAGCATGGGAGGGTGGTGAACTCAAGTGACTGCTTTCTCTTCCTGATTCTCTGGCGATCGCAGTACTATGCTCCCATCTGGCATGTGGAGCAGACGTTGAAATCTCTTGGAATGAAGCAACCAGCGGATACAGGATCCTTTAGACATACAGATGTATTTCATTCCCGATAGGCAGCCTTAGCTCATTGTATCTTATTCTTCTGGCATATGTCAAGCTCATAGTCTGCATATTCGGAATAACAGAGTAGTAGTTTGCTCATGGCGCATCAGTAGCTAAAATATTGCCCAGTGGTCGCGGTAGTAGTTATGCATGAGTGAAAGTTTTCGTTGCTATCGTGGTATTAGGATGGCAATGCCTATGTTGCTATGCTGTACCGGTTGTGTCCAGGGGTGCAGTTTGACTGAGTGATGTAGAGGCCACGAACTGGGGTGGAGATTATTGAGGTATGAGTCGTCGATGGTGGGAGTGTCACCGAATCGGCCACAGGAGGAGCTTTGCTGATTTGCGTCAGCCTTCTTTGCTGATCCTGATCAGCGCTCGGTGCCGATATGCGCGTGAGCAAATAAGTAGGTTGTTGTCAAGACCTAACAACTGCCACGAGGTTCACTATGGGCGAAATAGTCGATCGCTCCAGTAGTTGAACTTGTTGTGACTCTCCGTGATTCAAGACAGAAAGATGCGAGGACTGGCCCTCCCAAAACGGGCCGCACGCTTTCGCTGTCGGAAACTCGAAGCAGTGCGTTGGAGCGACTCACGGGCTGTCTTCGTCACCTCTTAGTAATGCCACTATCCTCCTTCCTCAGAGGTGTTCTGGGCAAAAACCAAAATGACACCGATGTAATCGCCGCCAATAGCGATGTGTCTACTCCAGTGGCTCATATTCGTAGCCTCCAAGCCCTTCAGAAGAACTCTTCCAGATCCGGTTGTTGGAATTAGAGGCAACTGCACACAAGATGATGCTTTCCTCTAAGCACAATCTTCTGTTAGCCTCAGGGAGACTTCGAAAGAGAAGTGATAGGTCATGGATGCTTCATAAACGACCGACTCCTGCTACACTAATCCCAGTATTCATTTGCTCCGAAGAGGCCAAGCTCGATGCGCTTGCCTCGAGGTCGAGCAAAGGGAAATTACTCACAGGATGCCCACTACAGAAGGATACCTTTAACACTGAAAGGTCGATTGTGGAGCGTTCTCTAGACTCATTTCATTGGACCAGGGGAGAGGAACTACCTTGCCACAAGCATAATACTATATTCAACTCTACAGGACGGGGATATTCCTATCATATCGGTCACACTTTGACTTCTTCATCCCAATACCTGAATTCCTGAGTTGCCTTTCCTTACCCGCCTCACACCCTGGATTCATCCACCCCTGCTTACGCAATGCCTGTCATCTAGCGGGATGTAACCTCATTGGTGGGCGTTGGGTCGGTGTAGAGCCTTACTTGCAAAATGAACACGCGATTTTCTTGATGAGGCGCTCATGCTCGGAAATCTTGGGCTAATTAACCAATTCCTTTGGGCATGCGTTATTCTGGCTTGCTACTTCTCTCGAGAGGGAAGCGTCGAAGAAAGCTATGCGATCATTTCTGCAGCTAGTCAGTTGGCAACGGCTGGGGGTGTGTTGTCTACTCATGACCCTCAAATCGAGCATGACTATCAGCCAAATCAGTTCCTATTACCTACTTCCACCGCTAATGCCGAAGCGCTGGAACGGGGATGTCTATCCCAGTCGCTTTTTATGGCTTATCGGTCTCTGATTGTGTTGGCCGGATGTCCCAGAACTTTGGTCTCTGATGACCGATGGATACCGTCAATGGACAAAGTTGAGGTTATATACCCTTTTTTCAAGGTCCAGTCTTTCACTAGCCATCAAAGACTCTACCTGATGCAGTCATATCAATTTTCAAAGATACCAATGATGAATCCGGAAGACCTATCAAAAATGTGGCAATCAGACGAGCTACGGAGCGCCTCGATCACTCAACTTTTCATACAAGTTACTGAATTTTCACTGTCTATTTGCAGTATGTGACACTTACTCTCCTCCTTTCCTTTGGTCCATAATATTGGCTTCTATGCTTTAGCGCCCGAGCCCACTAGCAACGATCCAGATCCAGTATCCCTCAAGGCCCTCATTCGCTTTCATGAAGCTAGAATCCCCCCGCTATCTGACGCAATCGATGACTGGGACCCCAATATTCTCATCTCACACACAACTCTATATGGGAGTTCGGCTATCCTCCATAGTCTGTACGCCGGACAAACCGTCCAAGCGAGAAGCGAAATGCTTCAATCTGTGTACATGCTGGTCGACATCAGCAGAAAGCTTCAAGCGCGAAAAGGCTTTCGCGGTTCTCAGGCTCCTCTGGTGCTAATCGTCAGTCTTCTCCTCTCCTCTGTCGGCCCTATTCGTACTCTCTAACAAAGACGTATATAATCCTACATGTAGACTCATATGATGAATGCGATTCGGATCCTAACACACGAAATAAGGAGAGCCGACGTCCTGGAAAATCCTACTCTTTGCGTCGAGCACTGCAATTCAATGAAGGCGCTGCTTGATTTCGTGGACGATACAACAGCACGGTACCCAGCATGGAGTGAGTTATTGCACTCTCGTAGATGACCCTCAACCAAGAGTCTGAGGATTAGATTCGACCGATTGCATCTTTCTAGGATATTCCCCTGATGTTGTCAAGGGCATGATCGCTTTCGCTATGGATTCCTTAAAGGGTTAAGCGTGTATCACACACCTATTGGTTCGTGCAGCCGTTTTCGCTGTTTGCAAAACCCTAGAATTTCGCTCACATAAATTCGAATGCTGGATGGTCTCCTGCCGAAATAGACCCTTCGGCTAGGATGTGAACCGAGAGCTGCTGCAGTATTCGGCATGCGATTGTCGCTGGGCAATTGCTCAAGCTTTCCATGTTCATATTGTTGACGTCGTCCTACACCCCGGGCAAATTACCCTACTAGCGCGGCTTGGCTTTGGCCCTAGCCCACTTCAAAACTTTCATGTGCCTTTCTGCTCTCTTGGTGCTCCCCAATGCCAGTGACTAACATACATTGGCAATTGCAAGCATATATCGGCTGCACGGCGTTCCTATTGGAGGGCTCACTAATCTCGATTATCACTCGCCCTTCAGAAGCGAGTCCCCCGCCACCATGGTAGTCAACAAGGTTGTCATTCCCCGTTAACTCGATGCTATCAAGGTGAATGGATCAATATTTGACACAAGGAGAGAAAACAATTGAGTTTCTGCCCTACTTCTGGCGCTTCCCATCTCACTCGAATAGAATTCATACATGCTGTAAGTACGTGTTGGCATACAGTGTGAGGATAGATAGAAGATTCAAAAGTTGGATGTGAGAGTTGGACGAAACAGGAGTGATCTGCGGCTTGGGCAAATTGGTTCCTCCCGCGTATCTTCTGAAGAATCGAGAAGGCGGGGAGATGGGAAATTCGGAGAAGCAGCGAATATCGCAGAGCGTCGCATGCACAGAGCTGAAGACATTGACCCGGAGGTAGACCACGACGAAATGGCAAATATAAAAAAGGAAGGGTTAGGAGCGTGGGAATGTGAGACAGCGGGGAACCAGCACCGACTTGTTTGGCCTACGCCGTATGTTTGGCCTATTCCGTGGATGCCCTTGTTCCACTCCACTCGGCGCAGTATTGCCCCAACTTATCTCTCACGCTGCGGCGATCCCTGAAGAATAGTTACTCTCAGGAATAACTTGGAAGTTTTGACCATTGCTGAAATCTTGCATCGATGACAGATTCTTCAACAATGTTGGCATTACTGCTTACCACGCAGTGCCGCCCCTCATAAGCCGATTTATTCATATTAAGACGAGACAGCATGCATGCATGGTGTGAATCTGCAAAAAAAAAAAAAACCATTCTCGGCTGTCGGTGGGAGCAATATCGTAGTAAGTGGAAACGCCAAATTTGACATGTACAGACGCCTCAAGCTGATAGCTCAGCGCAAACCCTTCCATGTCAGCTATAGCCAGGGCCCACTCAGTAAATACACCCGCGAATGCTCGGGGATTGAGTGTTGATGCGGAGAAGAACCCCAGAGATGGCCGACCGATGAACCGGACTTGATGGGGATAAGAATTGACCGGTCGACCTAACGACTCCATACCTTGAGGCTTAAGCCAAGTATGTTAAAATTGAGCTTTTCGAGTTTCCTATCTCTCTATACAAGTATGGGTGGTCGGATCCTTGCTAAAGGAGCTGCATGCTTCCGGTGTCGTAAGCTTAAATCTGTACGTTTTCCATCCCAAACCTCATAGGTCTTGTGCTCTACTTTGGCTCACAAAAGTCTCCTACATCGGATCAGAGGTGCTCTGGATCAAAGCCACGTTGTCACCGATGCAGCCGCCTCGAACAACGTTGCGTTTACCCTGGGGAGCGGGTTCAGGAACCTAGGACCCCGACTACAGAACACCTACAAGCCCGCTTATTGGAGCTGGAGGTGACCGCAAATATCGTACTACTTTCTTCGATAAACAACCTATCCGTGATCGTAGCAAGGCTAAGAAGGCGGATCAACCAAGTGGGCGCCTTCAATACACACCATCATCGTGTTCCGTCGTCCATTTTTGTGTACCAACTGTCCAACCATGTCGACCTCAGCCGGCCTGCTTCCCAGCTATCGGGCGTCGAAGGATTCTTGGGATACGTACAAGAGGGGCAGACCTTGGAAACCGAACGATCGATTGTGGAACACACCCTCGACTCGTTTCATTGGACCAGAGGAGAGGAGCTTCCATCATCAATGTCACTCTGCCTGTACGTTCGTGGCTTCGATGTTGGAGTGGCCAGCTAATCATGGTTTCACAGCACTGGAATCTTTCTACCATACCGCTCACACTTTAACTTTTTTATCCCTCTCCTCGACTTCTTACCTCGGCTATCGCTCCCCCCCTCACACCCCAGGTCCATCCACCCATGCCTACGAGATGCTTGCCACCTCGCGGCATGTAGCGTCCTTGGCGGGCGCTGGAGCCATTTGGAGCCTTATTTCGCTGAACGAACTCGGCATTTCCTCAACGCCGCTCTCATGCTCGTCAACCTCGAACACATGACCCAGTTTCTCTGGGCTAGTGTCATTTTGGCTTCCTACTTCACGAGGGTGCGGAGAGTCCAAGAAAGCTACGCCATTATCTCTCCCGCCAGCCATCTGGTTGCCGCCTGCGGTCTCTTGTCCACTCATGACCCGGGCCTCGAACATGGCTACAGGGCGGACCAGTTTCTCTTACCCGCTCCAAAAACCGAGGTTGAAGCACTCGAACGGATTTGGCTGGCCCAATCAGTTTTCATAACCGACCGGTCTTTACATATGCTGATTGGATATCCCGGGACCTTCCCCTGCGATAAACGGTGTATTCCCTCATTGGATAAGACCGAAATTACCTATCCCTCGTTCAAGGTCCGTTTCTTTGCTAAATTGTTCATGCAAATTGTATCTCATATATTAGCGCTCATGCCATAGCCGAAGATGACTACTGAGAAAGAACTAATGAAGATGTGGCAGTCGGATGTGTACCGAGCGGCCTCTGTAATGCATCTTTTCAGTCTGGTCACTACTTTTGCGGAGTTTACACATAGTATGTCTTTGGCCATATTCGGCCGACTAGTAACATCCCATCTTATCTTCAATCCTTTAGGTGGGAAAACCACCCGAGATCAAATGGATATCACTTTAATCCAGTCTTTCATCCAATTTCATGACGCCACGATTCCTTCATTCTTAGGAAGGGCCAATAGCTCCCCTTCAACTGTTCTCCTTCCACACACAACTTTATATGGAGGCGCAGCTATTTTCTACAGTCTGTTCCCTCGAAACGATGCCCGAGCCAGAGGTGAAATGATTCGCTTCGTGGAAAAGCTCGTAGAAATATGCAAACAAGTTCTAGAGCACACGCAACCTCATTTTGTACAGGCTTCTCTCGTGCCCATGGTGAATTCCACCTGCTCATCAGATTGCAACACTCTTACGCAAACTTATACACTCCTAGGTTCATATGATGAATGCAATCCGAATATTGGCTCACGAATTACGAAACTCTGACGTTCAAGCGAACCCAACCCTTGCTGCTGAATATTGCCACTTTATCGAAATACTTCTTGAATTTATTGACGATATGATGGGATTTTACCCAGCATGGGGTGAGTGACTGTCACCAGTGCCAGCTTGACGCTCCCAGGATGCTGTCCACTCTGACGTCATTATCTTCCAGGGGACTCTACTGAACTCGTCAAGGGGGTGATCAACTTGGCTTTGGAATCATTACACAACAAAAGTGAGGATCACACTATCGCTGGTTCGTACTGTGTCCTGCCTATCCTGTAATCCCACTGAACTCGGCTGACAAATAAGGGGAAATAGCTCTAGCTAATTCATCAGGCTTCGCACCCGCGAAGTAAGCCCAAAATTACTGAAATATATTTAGAGGGATCTGTATGACGTTAGGCTGCTTGGTCTCCTATTATTCATATTTTATTTCGTGCGTAAGCCCAACAGTGGCAGTGAATCGCACATTGTATCTTCCCACATCACCGTCTAGCTTTAATAGTCCCATTCAACTCTCCTCTCTCTTTCTCTCTCCGCTCTTCTGCGGATGGCAATGCCTGCAGCCGCTAAAGCATCCACGATAAGATGTATTCGGCCACGCAGCATAGCCATCGACAGACGACGTGATAGTCGAAGACGTACTTTCATTTCATGTACCTCCTCTCCACGGATTCGCCGGCAGTTACGAGCGATGCACCAATTGCTGGCATGGAATGACTGCATTCCTACAGGCTGTGTCTCCCCCTTCTATTACTCCTAATCGTTCATTTGGTCTGAGGTAGAAATATGCTTCGCTCTCCCCCTGTCATTTCGGTTAATTTTGGATCAATTTTAGTTGCTTTATCGACCCCCCACCCCCTTTCGCTTAATGATCAGATCCAAGCGGTACCGTGGAGGGGAAATGAGATATAGAGCTGAAGCATATGCAAATCACTGACTGATCCACCCAAGTGTTCGGCTGTAGCGGACTGTGAGCATCTAGCGGATCCGAAAGATTGAATTAGACCCTCCCAGAGCCCTAGTATATGGAGTTGACCCAGGCATGAGAGTAGAAACAGGAATGCAGAGTTACCAGAATGGGAACTTGACCACTAGGGGAATTGGGAGAGATCGAAATAGGAATCTGAAAAAAGTCGACAAACGGAACACGAAAGCATATCACGATCGAGGAAACGAAGATTAGACGCATGCTGTTCATTTGAGCGCTGAATCCCGACCAATGCTGCGCGCGCCTGATTTACGTTCTTTCTGGAGTTCTTAGAATTGCATCTTTTTACCGCCCACTCATCTTGCGGTGGCCCTTCAATACAACCACAGCCGCTGCCACGCTTGAAATCACTGGTTCTTTTCATTCAGCATGCCCATCAGCCTAAAATGAGACGTAGGACTGTAGATAATTGTTCATAGGATTCTCTGATCATGGATGGTGTGGAGAAAGGAGTCAGGGCTGCGGTGGAAGGAAGTACAATGGTGCTGTATGCAGTCGTGCTAAGCGGAATTCTCTAACTTTAGCTCGGTCGAATAGACTCTATACCTCCTAAGAGAGGAACTATGTTCATTCTCGGGCATTGACCGCGAATGTAGCACAAAGCCCTAAGCAGATATGACCGACCGACGAACCGGGCATGATAGGGGGTGACTCGACCGGTCGACTTAACGACCCTGCAATCTGCGACACAGGCTAAGTACCACAGCTCAGTCCTATGTGAACTTCCATCGCTCTGTTGAAGTGATGAGTGGTCGGATACTCGCTAAAGGAGCTGCTTGCCTTCGCTGTCGCAAGCTCAAATCCGTGCGTTTGACTTCCCAAATTTGCACTCCCTAACCTCAAATAGTACTCGGGACCTTTCGAAATTTCTCATCTAGAGGTGCTCTGGATCGAAACCGACTTGTCATCGATGCGATCGTCTCCAGCAGCGTTGTATCTACCCTGGGGAGCCAGCTCAACTACCCGGTAGCCCGACCGCAAAATATCTACGGGCTCGCTTGTTGGAGCTAGAGCTCACTACTAATAAAGTGCTGCTTTCTTCAAGGCATAACCTCTCCATAATCTCGGCGGGATTGCGAGAGCGAACGAGCCAAATAGGAACATTCCGAACTCAACCGCTGCTTCCTCAAACATCAACGCTGATACGCATATGTTGGCAGGAGAGAGAATTTGAGCTTCCCCACCCACAGGCCGCATACACACACGACGCAGATACTTTGGAGACTGAAAGAGCTGTTGTAGAACACACCCTGGATTCGTTTCAATGGCCCAAAGGAGAAGAAGAGCTGCCTTTGCCAATGTCCTTCTACCTGTGAGTCCTTGAGTGTAAATTTCACGGTGATATCTAATGCACGGCCGCCCAGTATGGGGATCTTTCTACCACATCGCTCACATTTCAACTTTTTCGCCCCAATTCCCGATTTCATTCGCCACCTTTCCCTTCCCACCTCACATCCCAACTCCCTTCACCCTTGCTTACGCCATGCTTGCCACCTCGCAGCATGTAGCATTATTGGAGGACGCTGGAGCGATCTAGAGCCTTATTTCGCCGAGCGTACCAGGTATTTTCTTGAAGAGGCGCTCATGCTTGCTAGCCCCGAGCATATTACCCAATTCCTCTGGGCTAGCGTTATCCTGGCCTCCTACTTCACGCGAGGGCGGAGAATCAAAGAGAGCTATGCAATCATCTCTCCTGCCGGTCACTTAGCGATGGCTTGCGGCCTCTTATCGTGTCATGACTCAGATATTGAACCTGACTATCGGCAGGATCAGTTTTTGCTACCCATGCCCGCTACGGAAGCAGAGGCTCTTGAACGGCTTTGGTTGGCGCACTCGGTCTTTATCACCGACTGGTCTTTAAATATCTTGACAGGATGTCCTGGAACGTTCGTGTGTGATGAACGATGGATCCCCTCACTCGACCAAGCCGAAATCACGTATCCGTGGTTCAAGGTCGATCATTCTACTAGAGCTCCCTCTTGATATACGCCTGACATCCCCGTGTTCTGCTTACAGCTAAATATGACTAGCGAGGAAGAATTGTCAACGATTTGGCGGTCCGACGTGCATCGCAATTTCTCTCTCATGCATCTTTTTATCCTGGTGGCTGCTGAGACTTTATCCACCCCTAGTACGTGGATTATATACATATATATTCGTTGAATGACCCAGAGAACTTATTACGAAGCCTCAGGCAGACAATCTGGCAGGGGCGAACTGGATCCCGCCTCCCTGAGGGCGTTCATTAGTTTTCATGACACCACACGCCCCCCACTTTCAGATGCACTCAACAATGCGAACCCCAATACCCTCCTATCTCACACAACATTATACGGCAGTTCTTCTATTTTTCATAGTCTGTACGCTGGAGAAGACAGCGAGGCGAGAGCCGAAATGCTTCGATGCGCCCATATATTGGTTGAAATTTCCAAGGAACTTAGACAGCACCCAAACCGTCATATGTTACATGCATCCCTCGTCCCGATGGTCAGTCAGATTTGATTTGTTCAGACGGATGGGCTCTAACAGTATTTCATGCTGCACCAGGTTCATATGATGAATGGCATTCTCATCTTCGCTGGCGAACTAGGGAGATCTGATGTTCAAGAAAATCCAACTCTTGCCTCTGAGCACTGTCATTCCATCGAAATCCTTCTCGACTTTTTAGACGAGCTAACGGCCTTATACCCAGCCTGGAGTGAGTGCTGATACTTCGATGTCGGGAATTCCAGAAGCGTCAATCTATCCCCTAACTCGTCTTTTTTCCTAGATAACTCTCCTGAGCTTATCAAAGCTTCCCTGACTTCTGCTATCGAATCATTAGATACCTGACAATTGACAGTCCTCTGCCGCAATGAATTATTTCGTGGCAGCTTACCACAAACTATCATTAGAGATGGATATACAGTACTCGTAGGTTGCTGAACAAGCTGAGTAAGTTCACAGCCAGGTTCAGATAGACGCAAATATTCACCTAGACATGAGTCAGTCGTCTCAAATAAGCCTCTCGTCCTCCCTTCCAACAATCATCATAGGCTATCGTCGTTGAATCTCATGGACTGAATACTCCGAGGTGCTGGGAAAGACACCAGCATTAAATAGACTTAGCTTGGTGACATGAATGACGATCGAAGCTGATCAATGACCTGAAACGTGATAAAGGCTAGAGATGATATCCTGGTCGTGCTATAGAGGCATAGCGATAGGTTGTGCAGTGCACGAGAGCTCCTCAGTTGGGTCAGCCGTGAGCGCAAAAGAGGGAGGGGCCTAGCGACGCTAGCTGACTCATCAATCGCCGTCGGCGATGCTTGAAACAGGAGTGATTTCGCGGTTACGAGATCTTGACACAGGACCAGAAGGAGGCGAGCTGTTGTATGGTGCTATTGCATCTGAGAGGGCGAAGCCGCCAAGACTTCTATCCATCTCCTCAAATACATTCTTCTCGTCAACGCCTTAGGAGGATCTGCAAGCGATCAATCGCCTTCGACGCTCATGACTGTTCACCGTCCGTATATACTTGATTCTAGAGCACGGTTGTCGTTTTTGACGTGAGGTAGCAATTCTGGCGATTCATATTCACTGAGATATCATGCATCAGTCGCTGATGAACTCCAATATTGCGGGGATAGAAATCGATTCGAAGCCCGCCAGTGATAGGGTATGAATAGAGGCGGTCTCATCTTCAGATTGCCAAGCGTACATGTGTCCAAAGTCGTCGAGAAGCAACGGCGATGGTATCCCGTTAAGAGAAATGAGGACTGAAGACTAGGCGATATGAAACTTGACACAGACGGGACCAGTTCGGCGGATAGACGCTTCCGATTAAATCCTATGGAGGTCGTTTCACCAGCTTTTTCTTCGACTTCTAATACCATATCTAGTGAGCCGGGGAGCCATATAGTCGTAGGACGGCGTGAGCTATCGACCGATAAGCACAGACTCTCAGGACGGCCGCAGAAGATTGAGTGAACGAGTCGCAAGTGGTGAGCATGTAGCAATTCACGTGAGAATGACCAACGTGGCAGCACAAGAGGAACCATTAGCGTTCGGCAAAAGATTATCGAACAAATTTAACAGGAGTGGTGGTGTGAGATCTTGATTTACCTGATCGGGGGTTCAGACGGCCCAATGTGGGAGCTGTGCACCAACAACCACGAGCAATACTGCCTGAATCGATGTCCCCTTGGTGGCGAGCTCCGGCGCGGGGGAGTAACCAGTTCACAGCTCCCCATTTAGCCCACGGTGTCCATCAAACATCAGGAAGTATGCGCGCAAGCTTCATCAATGAAAAAGGTGTATTGGTGTAGGGTGAGAAGTCAAATGAGCACTTTTTATTGCTTTCGCTAGCGTGTACTTCCAACACCCGGTAGTATCTCATGAGAATGCATCACTCATATCGATAATCCCATATAGATGTCTTAGTACGTGCCGCCCGAGACCTGTTGAGATTTCAATCGAGGTAAGATACTTAAGGTAGTGCAACATGCTTGGAAGCATGTAAAACAAGTGGAACGGTGAAATGAAAAAGACATACCACCACATTCTTTACCGCGCCTGCGGAACCACCCGTAATGTCCAACCCTGCAAGGTTCCATGTTCTAGGAAAGATGTAAATTTCAAATAACCATACCATACTGGACAGCGCCGATGGGGGCATAATGACGAAAGAGGCGAATAGACTCACCCAGGGCAAGATGTCGTCGAGCCACAGTTAATTTCTAGGCGCTTTGCTCCTGAGGCAACCGCAACGGTGTTGGTGCCAGTGAACGCAATCCCTGAGACAATAACACCCGTGCCAGGTGTGCCGAGGGTGGAAGGGTAGCTTTGATCGATGAGGACACCGTAGCTGGTGATGCCCGAGAGGGTGTTCCCACTATCAATTCATCCACGATTCATATGGTGTTAGTAGCACACTCCCAGAGATTCATTAATTTTGTGACAGAATACGAATACGCACCTGTAAGTAACACCAGTGACGAATGAATTCGACCCAGTAGCGTCAGTCTTGATACGGAATCCTGTGACGCCGTCCGTCATCTTGTTGTTAGAAATAACAACGTTGCTGACGGTGGTGTCATTGCCAATGCTGCCGATCGAGATCCCGTGGTTGGGGCCAGCGCAAGTGTTTCCCTAAGAAGCAGTCAAAGAGATATCATTAGATGACGTAGCTGAGGATTTGCAGGAGAAAATGACAAACGGTGAACGTGATTCCAGTGCCGCGATTGATTGCCAAGCAGTCATCCTAAATCAAATCACGGTATCGCATTAGCGAAGAGCGTTTCACGAATGGATTGACGAATAGGACTAGGTAATAGATGTGCTTCGTACCTGAGTATGAACACTGCAACCGGAAATAGTGACTGGTCCATCAGAAGACACATCAAAGCCATCGGTGTTATGGCCCAGAGTGCTGGCATCACCGGCACCTGCGTGAACATATGGGTGAGTGGATGGCAACAAGGTACGTCGAGAGATTTGTCAACGCACTGTTGTCGACATTGACGTTTGTGACCGTGATCGACTTCCCTCCAATAGCAACGCTGCGCATGGGCGCGTTGAGTACGTTCACGTTCTTGAACGTACCACTGTTGTTGATGCGAAGAAGTGGCGCTGGCTTGGTTTTTCCACCGCTTCCTCCAAGACCATCCTGTTAGAATATTCCCCAGGGAGGGATGCTGGTATTAGTCAAGTGGCGAGAATCATAGGATCCGAACCAGTCCAAGAAAACTTACCCAGTACGAGGCACCATTTCCGATTAGCTGATAGCCTCCGCCGTCAAAAGTGACGGAGGTACCGGAGACGACCATCAGAGGGCCTGCCCATTGCTGTGAACAATACAGAAGCATGAGGTTAGGTTCAAGCAAGAGATAAATCAGCGTCTGGAACACGCACGTAGTAAGGGAATGTAATGCTTCCTTGCATCGTGATCGTAGCTCCAGTGGGGGCAGCAATGGTAAGGGTAGCTTCATAAACATTGGTCAGTGGCTAGTCCCCATGTCGCTCTAGGATGGGTATCACTCACTGCCTTCAGTCATTGTGAACGCCTCTGCAAATATGGAACGTAGTCAGAAATCCCAGCTGGTTGCGATGGCGAATCCAACCGACGCGTTGAGTGACTCACCGATGATGATAGTCGTACACTCCACTGCCGCTGCAACGGAAGCCGCAGAGTTGATAGTACCTGTGCACTTCTTGCCAATACGAGAGGGTTCGTCGCCGGTGGCATTGAAGTAGGTAGGTAAAGGGTTCGCTGAGGCCGAGTGAAGCATTGACAGCACACTGAGCAGCGCAGCTCCTCGGAGCAGAGACATGACGGCCATGGGTTAGTGCTGAAAATAGTAGAGTAGACTAGGTGCCAAGGAATTGCTCAAAAGTCTTGGCTGGATCTCTATTTATACTCGCCCAACGGATAAGCGGCGTCGGTGGTGGAATCAACGGTCCGCGTATGGAGTTGGCAGGAGAGATTTCGGTGGATACGGGGGTGATTTGGATCAGTGCCAGCGAAATGAGGTACCAGAACCTATTGTGAGGAGGCTTTAGCAACGCCAAGACTTTATGAAGTCCTGCATGTAGGTGAAATTATCTGGAGTACACCACACCGCATTAGAGGGGGGACAAATATAACGAGTCAACCCATAGTACCGATTTCGGCACGATAGTCTGCTAGTATAAAGCTGATACCCTGGTGCGCTCATCCGATGCTAAGAGTGCTGCCTATGAGAGCAAATGTCATCAGCATTCAGTAGATACTCAAAAATAGACGGAATGCCCAGGACATCGAATGATCTGCCATAACATGGCAAAAACTCGGTGAACATACTCAGTCACAAACAGAAACCCATCGTCCTCAATAGCCGGAGGTATGCTTCCTAAGTACATACTATCACTTCCTGATACGAGAAAAGTCAGGGAGAACCAAGAACTCCTCTCAAATGGTTGACAGCAGGAATGTGTCCTGGGCTCCAACATCGGAAGTTCTTAGGAAATGGATGGCGGGCCCGGCCCGTCACGGGCAGCGATGGTCCCATGAGCCTTCAACAGAATAACAGGCACGCATGGAAGCATCTGGGGGTGTCCAAGGTATCAGGTTGTGCGGTCCGCGGTTGTCTTGAGTTACAGCACTCCACCAAAGTGGTAATAAGGACACTTACAAAAAAAACAGGTGCATCGGTGACAACAGGTCCCATGTCATGTGGGAGCAAATCTCTTGTCCAGATCGGAGCAATTACGTGCAGCTATGCGCCGAAGGTTGCAAGAGGGTGTGGCCCACGGTGGCGGAGTCTAGGAACGATATCAAGAGAGGGCTCCAGCTTTCAGCTTTCACTTCATATCGATTGATTTGAAAAATATGCATAATCCTCGGGGTACATTAGATGAATGTGACTGCGGATGAAGCTGGGTGAGTTTACGAGCGTTGTTTGGCCGGCTGCACCGGCAGGTTCCTAACGATTCAGTTGGTTTGATGTCGACGAAAGGCGCAGTGGCACTTGACATCGAAAGCATGCCCGCATCCTCTTTTTCTGGACCTTCTGGGTCACACTCGGCGCATAAATACTCTGTTATCTTGCCCACCTACAATGAGCGCAAAAATCTGCCGATTATTATCTGGTTGCTCCAGAAGACCTTCACTGAACAGTGCGTTCGCCTTCGTCTCCAGCGCATACTGCAGCTTGTGCAACTGCCCCGGAATGCCAGACATCCTTAACGCTAACTTATATGCTGGGATAGTCACCTGAACTGGGAGATCATCATTGTTGATGACAATTCACCAGATGGAACACAAGCAGTTGCTTTGGAGCTACAGAACGCATATGGCGAGGACCGCATAGTATGTCAATTCTACATCCTGAAAATGTCTGAAATAACTCTCAACCTTCGTTTGTCTCATAGATACTAAAGCCTCGAGCAGGCAAGCTCGGTCTAGGGTATGTTCGCTCATTGACGTGTCAACGTACCGAACACGTCGGTGAATTGATATACTCTCAACCATTCATAGAACCGCGTACATTCATGGACTCGATTTCTGTACCGGAGATTTCGTCATCATTATGGATGCTGACTTCTCGCATCACGTATGTTGAAGACTTGGTTACCCTCACAATCCACAATACTCAATCCATTGCCCTGCTTCACCACAGCCCAAATTCATCCCCGAATTCATCAAGTTGGTTCCCACCCCCCTCTACAGCCTCCTTTGTGCCCATCATGCTGATGATACTATCTCCTCGCAGACTCCAACGTGCATATGACCTCGATATCGTTACTGGCACCCGATACCGCTCCACCCCCACCCCCGCAATCCCCCCTCATCTCCAGCCCACTGGGATGGAACCAATCCCCGGTGGCGTCTACGGCTGGGACCTAAAGCGCAAACTCGTCTCAAGAGGGGCCAACTTCCTGGCTGATACGGTCTTGAATCCAGGTGTGAGCGACCTCACAGGGAGCTTTCGGTTCGTACTCTATCCTCTCGCATCACTTCTAAACTTGACGGTCCATCTCTCTCCCTACTACTGATCGCACGAATGGCATCTTTAGGCTCTACCGCCGTCCTGTCCTCAAGCACATCATCACGCTTACCGTCTCGCGTGGATACGTGTTCCAAATGGAGATGATGGTTCGCGCACGCGCACTCGGATACACCGTTGGTGAGATCCCAATCACCTTCGTCGACCGAATCTTCGGAGAGAGCAAGCTCGGCGCCGATGAGATCGTTGGGTACTTGAAGGGTGTTTGGACCCTCTTCGTTGGTGTTTAAGATGATGTGGAGTTGAGAGGATAGTTGGATTGTGATATGCTATTCTTCGTTGCGTGTAACTTATATATCACAATACTAATTGATAGAGATTATGTGTAAGGGGGTCGTTGAGCATTCTCTATCGTGCATTAGTGCCAGTGGAAGGTGACGAACTGGTTGCGTGATGAGGAGTCCAAGGTATCGTCCTCAATCGTGCCGCACAACCAAAATTCGCCAATTCGGACTCAGTACTGTCGCGCAAAAAACCCAGACCCCCGAGCGTAAACAGGCTCCTACACAGAACCATCTCCTTCCCGATGTGTTGTCATCAGACATCTGAGATGGTAGGGCCACCAGTGGCCGGCTCAAACCAGGCAGAGCGCTAACTGGAGCATCGGGGGTAATGCGAAGGACCAGAGCATCATCCTGCAAATGAGATGTGGCTTCCTCGTCGAAGTCTGAGGCGTCAGCGAGGGTAAAGTGAGTTTGTGGTGCCATAGTCCATGATGGCACCAAGTGCTCGTTCCAGCGCCAGGGCTCCTCAGGGTTTGGCAGCTCGTAGAAATCTCCGGAATCAGAGACTGCTCTCATCACAGAGAAGCTATAGCTTGCGGTAGTGCATTTGATGAACATGATAGTTCCACTTTCATGTTGTGATAGACGAATCGGTCCCCGATTCTGAATAGAAAGAGAGAGATGTTGCTTATTCAGGAATGGCCGCCCCTCTGGTGTACCAGAGACCGTGATAAATGTGGCGGGAGCACCATTGGTGCCAACCGGCAACGGAGAGAGGCATAGATCCAGGCGATCTGCCAGGACCTCGCCATGCACTTTCACCATGGCCCCATTTTGAATGACCGTGAACATTTCAAAGACTCCCTTGCCGATGCCATAGACGTTGAATTTGATGGGGTACCTCGCGAGTTTTCCGCTTTGCGAATCCCAGAGAATCGACTCGCCTTCACTCATGGAATGATAGCACTCGTTTATGACCCAGCGCCCCGAGAAGCGGATCCTGGGAAATTCATCTCCTTCCAGATTCCAAAGATTGGAGATGCGGTAGGATGGCTGCCCATCATCCGAACAAAGCATCTCTATCGTAATCACGCTATAGCCAGAGCTAGAGTAAAAGTCAATGACAGGCGACACTCAATAGAAAAGTTCAGCACACCTTATTTGGAAGTTCACTGTCATTGTTGCGTGGCAGTAGAAAGCTTGCGAGAGTGGATCATACCATACCCTTGAAAGATCGAGGTATTTGATTGCGCTCGCGGCCGCGTGAATCTGTATGGATGTTGTAGGGGGCAGCGACTCGTGATCTCCTTGAGAGGCACTAGTACCCCAACATAGAAGGTGAAGAGTATCTCCATGCACGTCGGAAGCAAGGCCCATCAGCCACGGACCGCCAGGGCAATAGCGAAGAGTTGCTTTGTGGAGGTGGAAGTCAGGGTCATAACCTAATA
>WIDE01000109.1:92153-104954 GCA_015039315.1 Clavulina sp. PMI_390
ATGACCCCAGTCTGGATAACTGTGATCATCTCGCAAAGGCCCTTCCCCAGGTCATCAGAATTAGTTTTAATAGGGTATTTGTGGATCTCTCCGCTCTTCGAATGCCAGAAAATTGATTCCTCTCCGTCGGCTGTACGGTGACGCTCGTTTAGGACCCAGCGACCTGCGGAGAAGATCCTAGGGACTCTTTCTCCTTCCATAGCCCACTGATTCACTACCCGGTATGATGGTAACTTTTCATCCAAACAAGACATCTCTACCGCAGTCACAGTGTAACCTGAACTAGAGATCTAGAGGTTAACTTAACAACAACAGGCGAGACTTCGCGCGGAGGAGAACATCGACGTACGCATTTAGCACATCTATAGTGGTTACGACGTGGCAGTAGAAGGTTTTTGAGATTGGATCATACAATATCCTTGAGAGATCAAGGTGCATGACGCTGCTCCTCGCCTCGCGCACCCGGGTTGACGCCAAAGGGCGAACTAGTGGTCGATGATCTCTTTGTGTAGCAGTAGTATCCCAGTATACCAGATGGACCGTGTTGTCCTTCAGGTCGAGAGCAAGGCCGAACAGCCATGGGCCAGCAGGAGTATATCGAAGGGTCGCCGACTGGATATGCAATCCAGGGTCATAACCTAACGTGAAAAAACTTTGCTGTGATTGTAAAAGGCCTAGCCAGTATTTCTGATGGGTTGCACGCGCGATCCTCTCTTTTCGGGTTGCCAGTGATATAAGCTCGCGTAGTTCTAGAGAGTCGATCTTAAAACTCTCAAGTGGTAATTGCTCATCGTAGAGCAAGACACGGCAGTACCTGACCCAAAATGACCGAGAAAGCGCGATGAAGGCGTGGAGGTCTCTGGATACCTAATGATCACATCCACACCAAAGATGAATATAAGTTTGTTATGGGAGAAATATCAGTGCCGCACCCAGGAGAGTCGAATCAGACTGATGATGTCGAGACGGTCAGTGATTGCCAAGAGTAAATCCAGGGGAAGATGCAGCAAAAATTGGTCCGACATCCTCGGGATCAGGTTTGTGAAATGCTTGCTAGAGGCAGCAATAATACCGCTAGAGATCATCAATCAGAAAGGTTGTGACGTCACACACCGAGTTACATGGTGGTCCAGCTGGCGTTCCTGCCGACCGGAGAAATGAGGGTCACTGCTACTGTGTACCATTACCACCAACTCATGATGAGTCGGGATGGCGAATTCATCATCAGAACATGATTTGAAGTGCTTTTGCCAGTCCTCGATGCAGCCCGGCTCTCTATTGTTCTAGTTTCCCAACCTACTTGCGACCAGCCGGATATGCCTTATAACACACCCTTTAAGGCATCAGAATTGTGTATCCCGGGCCCAATTCAAAGCGAGGGTAGTATGCTCAACATCAGAACCCAAAACGATCAGCTGGTCATTGGCGACCTAGGAGCTTGGCAGTCGTGTTGAGTCAACTGGTTCCTTGAATACATCACAGGCCGTCTAATCACTCATTTTCAGAGCTATGAACTCAATGACCGCTTATATCGAGTCCGCTAAGCGGCTTCGGGTCTCGAGACTCCCTGCTCCATGAGGGTCAAAATGAATCGTTTGTTGTTCGGGTTGGAAGAGAGAACGCAAGTACTTATTATATGTAGGTGGCAATGAGCGGAACTTATACTTTAATCCTGGCCTCCCAAGCATGAATGAAGCTGACCGGTACCCCATCATTCTGACCTAACGAATATAATTTGCAGATCACCTCGACCTCGAGAGAGAATCATGTGGCGCTGGCAATATTCTCGAAATGGAACAATGCGGGGCTGTTGCCGTGGCAAAAGATGAGGACGAGTTGCCCAGCCGTCTTCTGACCCCTGCTGCACATGGACAACCTACGGCTTTCGGTCTTCATCGTTCCCTGTACCTCACATCGCACAACCATCAGGTCTTTCACCTCGTTTGTGGAAGTGTCGTGGCAGACTATAAATGTGCAATAATTCTTGCAATGATTGCCTCCAGGCTCTTCCTCGTTCCCTCTCCTCTTCCCCGACATACCTACTGCTGAAATGCGTCAACCGTTCGTTGCTTTCGTTACGCTCGCCATTGCATCCGTTTTGGCTGTGCCCTCCCCAGTTGTCAAACGCGCAACCACAGTGGAGCCCGTATCTGCTGCCACAGAGTCTGCTCTTACGATCTATGCTCAGTTTGCTCGTGCCGCATACTGCGAAGTCACTAATACTTGGAGCTGTGGAGGTGAGGCTTGTCCGCACACTTCGGACGCCGTCTGAGCTGACCATTTTGTCTTGATGCGCTATTCCCTCAGCTGCTTGTAACGCAATTTCAGGATTCAAGGTGTGAGTAACCACATAACCGATTTCAAAACAAGGTGTATTTATGAATAACATGTTCTCTCAGTCAAGCCTATGGGGGCGATGGAGACGCAGTCCCTCGGTGGTATGTAGGCTACTGGCCTGCAAAGAAGACAGCAGTAGTCTCGCATGAAGGAACAGACCCTACACAGGTTCGTCGTGGGCAGCGACGACTATGAATCGTCCTCATCTCAATCATCTTTACAGTTTTTATCCCTCCTCAACGACGCGGAGGCAGAGTTTACCACCCTCTCTTCTACACTATTCCCAGGACTTTCGAGCAGCATTCAGGTTCATGGTGAGGCTCCATCCCTGAGTCCAGTTGGCTTCATCCTTCATCTTACTCGTCTTCCATCAAGATGGCTTCGCCACGGCTCAAGCAGCCAGCGCTACCGCCGTTCTTGCTGCAGTCAAGCAAATCTTTTCTGCCCAAGGAATCTCCTCGGTGACCCTCACAGGGCACAGTCTCGGCTCTGCTATCGCCAGCATCGACGCCGTCTATCTCAAATTAAACCTCCCAAGCAGCACCACATTCAAAACCGTGATTCACGGCACACCTCGCGTTGGGAACCAGGCCTTCGCGAATTATATTGATGCGACTGTACGTATCACTATCCTACAGTTTTTGACGATAGTGAGAAGCAAAGTGTTGATGAAATCATGTTATCCAAAGTTCTCGGACTTTACACGTATCACCCATAATCTCGATCCTATTGCAATCGTCCCTGGGAGGTTCCTCGGTTATCATCATGCATCTGGCGAAGATCATATCGAGTCGGACAACAGCTGGGAACATTGTGATGGTAAGTGATCCTATACATCCGAGCCTGTGCTGGTTGAGATTCTCTGATTACTTAATGCCTCACTGTGGGCAATGCATCTGATATTAGGTCAAGACAATACAAGCACGCTCTGCAGCACAGGCGCTGTCCCAAACATCCTCGAAGGAAATATCGTTGATCATCTCGGCCCCTATAATGGCATCTGGTATGTCACTAACTCTGCCTCAGACATGCTCTATGCTCTGGTATCACTGACCGATCCGCCACCCTTCACTCCCACCCTCGCGATCTGCAGGATTGGGACTACCTTCTGCTGAAGATGCACATTTTTTTCTTTCGGGGTTCATGAATCGAGTTGCTGTGTACTTATACCGTAAAAAGTCTCTTTCATTAAAGAGGCGAGATGTACTTATTAACTTCTTGTACATGTTGATCATGACATACCCGCGGGGTTTCTCACTAGTCATTGTCCAGCTGCCACCAAGCATGACGAATATTATGGCTCGCGAAAAGCCAAAACCACATCCGAATGTCCTTATATATCTCCCGGCGTGACTTGACATCTTCTACGTTTCCAAGCATCCCGATCCATGGGAAACACCACCTCTCTGATGTCGACTCCCCTGCTCGTAGCTCTATCAGCACCTTTGAGTGAAAACGAAAGGCCATGAATAGAATCTGAGTTGCTGGCCCGGGTGGATGGTGGGTACCTATATAGGGCATGGCACGGTGCCTATACATCGCCATCAGAAGAGTAACTTCTGGGTGTATCAACAAGCCTAGGAAGGTTCAAGGATAAGAGCTTCCTCACGTCGATGTAGCGAACGAGACTGATTTACCTTGATGTCCCTCTTCAAATGGTGGTGTGCTTATGAACCTTTGGATCGCTGCCGCACTGGGAGCGGTGACACCAGCCAGTTTTATGAGTTTCAATATGAGCTCTTCGTCAGCCATGTCTACGGTAGTAAGAGATTCATTGGGTGGAGGAGTTATGGGACGAATTTGAGAAAGTTGAAGCGAGGCGGGGAGGAGTGTGACCCTCAAAACTTCGTTCATGTCATCAAACATCGAGACGGGTTCATCAAGAGTTTGAATAATATTGGTGGGGGGAGAGGTTGATGCTGTGTCAGCTTTAGTGGAGCTGAGCGACATGGCTATCAAAATGAGGTTACTAGAGCAGGCCAAGCCGAAGTAATCGAAGACATACAGGTGAGAATAAAATTCCATGAATCCACTACGGCGCGGTTGTCGGGACTGGACAAGATGCGGTGGATGTTGGAGAGCATGTATAAGCTCCATAGAATGTCTTGGCGCTCTACATCACTGTCTGGCCATGGCATCTCGCACGCCCGAAATAGCCGACCTACAACCTGCGAGAATGAAAGGTTCCCGCTACGAAGCACCGCTGCCTTGGTCCTGAGAATATTGAGATGGGGTTCTAGTGTACCGATGGACGGAAAAAGACTCGAATGTGGTGGGGTGTTGTTGGTGACAAGGTCAGCGACCTTGCAGCAAGCTCGCAGGGTTTCGTTCATGGTGAATGCTCGTACCAGTCGTGGCCACATTCGTGCAGCCATGAAATGTACCAGAGGAAGAATCCCCTTGACATTGAGAATAGGTGATGGCTGCAAGAACGCGCGAGGAAAGTGGAGGTCCCCTCCGCGAATGGCTTCCATATTCAGTTCCCGAGCAGATGCAAGCTGCCTGAATAGGCTGTCGGTAAACATGGATGCCTCTGTAAGTGAGGGTGATGTATACGGGGAAGGATCCGTCGATTGTGTAGCCTCCGTTTCTTCAGCGACCCAGATCTCGTATGATGACTGGTCCACCTGTGGGTACACTACACTGACGGCGAAATGGTGTTCTGTTGTCGTCAATATATTTGCCAGGCCATCTAGCACTGGTTCTATTGAAACCCTATGGCGACTCCGAGGTGGGGTTGTTTCACGTTTGGAGGTGAGAATGCGCAATCGCTCCATAATGCCAGCAACAGTGTTTAACTCGAGAGATAATTTATCATTAGGCGGAGGATATTCGGCCATTCAATCCAGCGGAATGGTGGTAGCTGATTGGTGGATTGGTGGGGGGAGAAACGCGTAAAGTGGCCGGTGGTGGTGGTTGACCAAGTCGTCTTAGCGAGATGTCTCAGCTGTGTCACAAGGCACTGCCAAATCACTACTCACAGACAGGTGTCTAGCGAGGTCAAATCTTCTCTGCAAGGATATTCCATCACGTTCTCACGAAAGTGAAGAAGTTTAATAAAGTACAAGGTACCAGAATTGACCGATAATGAGAATGCAGTGTCACAGGAACGATTGCGCGCAAACAAGACAGCATGAAAATAAATGCCTTGACGGGCAGCATGATCAAGTCCGTTTCCTTTTCTTGTTGGCCTTCTCCTTTCGCTTTTTGGCCCGGAGCTAGACACAATGGGAGAAAACAAAACTCACTCTCAGCCACGTAACTAAGTAACAGAAGCGAATACTGTGTACTCACCTCTTTTTTCCCTCTGGGATCCACCATCTGATATCTCCCCTTCACACCTTTTGGCCGCCCCTTCAGGCCCTTCGCCGCGCCCCTGGCGACGACAACCTTCACTTCGCTCTTCTTCTTCGCTGCTCCAGCGCTAGCACCCTTGCGCATGAGTTTTTCAATCGCACCTGCCTTGTCGCGCTCCGACATATCCTCATTCTGCGTTACACCCTCGGCCTTTTTTACGGCCTTCTGCAAGCGCTGTGCGGCTTTCAGCTTCTTCCTCGCCTTAGCCTCCGCGACCTTCTTGATAGGGCGTGCGTCCAGTGCCCGCTGCTTAGCACGCAACATAGCGATGGCTTCTTTCGTGACGGGGATGTTGGCTTTGTAATGCCTGGACTCATCATCAAGGAACCAAGTCGGTAGATCTTCTTTTGAGTTGAGGGAGTAACGTGAAAAGCCATCGTTGATGAGATGAGTTTTGGTCGTTTGGCGATTGACGAGTTGCTGAGCGAGGGTGATTGCCTCGGCGGTTGTCAGGCCAGATTCTGTCGGAGCAGACATTCCAGTATCAGCGTAAGGCAAAGTGCCCGAAGATGGCGAAAGGGAAACACGAGAAAGGTTGTTGAACATACTCTTGATGATCTTGGCCTTCTTCCGATCCTCATCCGAGTCATCAACGTCCCACATGACTTGATCGGCATTGGCAGATTGTGGGACAATCTCAAAGTCATCCTCGTCCTCTTCAGCATCATCATCCTGTTCCCCAGACTCTCGATTTAGTAACTGATGTGAAAAGGGGAATAAGAGTCTTACCTCGTCCTCGTCCATGGATTCCTCCAAAGTCTCGGAATCGTCTTCTGTCGCATCAGGGTCAGCTTCATCCTCGTCCTCGTCCTCGTCATCCTCTTCATCATCCTCGTCGTCTTCGTCAATCTCATCGAGATCGCCAACGCCTTTGAAGACATCCTGACTGAACCACACCTGGGCAGCCTTGCTCGGCTTCAGAGTCCCACGACCATCATCAAGCGACGTGATGAGGCTCGCAGAGCCGCCAGCAGTACGCCGCTTCTTGTTTGGCAGGGGGAGCTCTTCCTCCTCTTCCTCTTCATCGGGCTCAGAGTCGGAGTCGGAATCAGAGTCAGAGTCAGCGTCGTCACGAGCTTTCGCAGCCTGGACTGCGTCCCAGCCACCTTCTCCTTCAGACTCTTCATCGTCCTCCCCATTACCCACGGCGAGCTTGGCAGCGATCTTGCGAGCAGAGACGGCATCACCATCGGCATCACCATCGGCATCACCATCGCTGTCACTGTCGTCATCATCATCCGAATCCTTGCGGATTCCCGCCCAAGCATCGTTCTTCTTGTCCTTAGTCCGTGCTTCGCGCGCCTTGAACTTGGCATCACGCTCCGCCATACGAGCCTTGTACGTGTCGTACATGCCGTCCAGCGTGCCTTCCAGATGGCGTGCCTTGCGTTCGCGTTCGTCGTCGGAGTCAAGGGCCATCTCGTCTGGCTCACCATCCTCGTCATCATCCGAGGATGAGTCAGATGATGCGTCGACCTCGCGCATCCCCCGGCGCTCAGCCTCGCCAAGGTCGAACATCTCATCCTCCCCGCGGAGCAGCTGGGCGTCAGCGAACTCCTGACCAATGTCCATTGGTGCAGTCATGCTGAGCTGAATACGCTGGATGGCTTTCGTTTTCTTCTCGTTGGCTCTTCGACGCTCACGCTTGCTACGAGATAACGCTTCCGCGTTGAGGCGCTCGAGCTAGATTGATAATGCGTGGGGCGGTTTGGTGGGATCAGGATGGGAGAGAAAAGGGAGTGAAGCGGCAGAAGGCAAGTTGACGCGGCAAGGTTGCAACATTAGAGTTGGTGTGATATAGGGGAGACTGAGATCACGTTCAAGGCGTACCTCATCCTGAATCTCCTGTTCTTCGTCAACAGGCTCACTGATCTCAACAGTCTCCGTAAGCTCTTCAGTAGGCTTCTCCTTTCTATCAATCCCAAGCTATCATATACGGCTTTTCGATCAGTCACGGAACGCCTACAAGGACAAAAACTTGTTGTTCACCTCTTCTCGCACCGCTAATCGCCACTTCAGCAGCGCCTTGAAGTCACCTTTTCCTAGGACCTTCAAATCGGCCAGATTCGCCCTCACATCATCTCCCGTCAGCTCATAATCATCTCTCCACTTCTTCTCCTCATCAGTACGGAACTCGATTTTGTTGAAGGAACCTAGGAACGTGATAGGGTCGTGGGTGCGGATGAAGTCGGACACAGTCGCGGTGTGGAAGAGGGTATAGTCGCCGTCAGCATAACCGTCTCGATGCCGTCGCTTTTTGGAGGGTTGCATGACATTAGTGGCGGCAGGTGTGAGGACTGGGGCAGAGGTCGAGGTGGATGCGGAGGGATCGGCTTGAGAAGAGGAGCTCGTGATGATGGGAGTGGGAGGGAGGGCAGATACTTCCTTGAAGACGTGCTTTGGGTCAAGGAATTTAGGGTCGATATGTTGTGGAGCATGGAAGCCTGTGCAGACGACGAAAATTTCTGCAGAGACATTACTGAGGGAGTGCTGAAGTTAGCTACATATCAAGCAGGAACGAAAGGCAAAGGCAGAGACGGACCGCGAGGAAGGAGGCTTTGTAGCTTCCACCTTTTTGAAGAGCTGGCCAAAGACCCAAAGCAGGTTGTTGTAATCTTGACTTCGGAAGACCTTGGTGACAAAAGTTCCTCCCTTCACAAGGAACTCAACCGCTAACTTCAGTGAACTAAGCACGAGTTCGGACTGTGTGAAAGCATCCTGGACCCATGCGGCACCAACGTTGGGTGCACCATCGTGTAGGACGACATCGGCTTTCCAGTCCTTCATGTGCCCCCGTAGAAGTTGACGACATTTTGAGGTGGTGATATCGGCGGCGAAAGTAGTAACATGGGGGATGGGTCTTATTGGCACCAAATCAACACCTAGGATAGGAAAAGGAGTCGAATGAAATAGCATGATAAGTACGAATAGTCAGTGGCACAAGCCATAGGCAACTCACCGATAATCAAGGAGCTCTGAGGCATAAACTTGCTCGCAACCTGAAGCCAACCACCAGGGGCGGCGCAAAGATCTATGCAACATCTAGCAGATTCTAGGAACTCAAATTTCTTGTTTAACTGGATGAGCTTGAACGCAGAACGAGCACGATAGCCTTGCTCTCTGCAGTTAACATGATAAGCAACTGCAGTGATTATATAGAAGTAGGCACAGCACTGACTTCGCGAGCTTATAGTATTTGTCGATTCGGCCTTTGCCGGTCTTTTTCTGGGTCTTACCCATCGCTCAGACGAGCAGGAGAAAGTTTTGGCTTGAATCGGCTCGTCGGTGTCAACAAGGCACGCAACCTCGGAAACTCCGACACCTGTGATGAGCTCGTTCAAGCGAAAAGGATCGGCCACAGGTGGAGGTTCAGGACGCCAGAGTCTGCCGCCTGGAACACGCTCCAGCTCTAATGTCTCGTCTGTGCCTTACCTTTCAACTGGAATTGCGTCCCTGGATGACGTCCTTGGCGGTGGCATCCCACTGGGTTCTGTTCTCATCGTCCTTGCTCCCGATCTGCACTCGGCATGGGGAACTCTTATCCAACGTTACTTTGCTGCACAAGGCATCGCTCTCGGTCAACAAGTTGCAGTGCTAGGTGACGAGGAGGATGCAGCCAATTTCGTCAATGGGTGCATGTGGCTTCCCCCTTCCAAAGACTCAGCAGACACCTCCGGGACCTCGGCCTCAGGGAGTGGCGCCCAAAAGTCTTCAAAGGCGGATGAAGAAGATGAGGAAGCAGCGGACAGTGACGCGAAAATCAAGATCGCTTGGCGATACGAAAAAATGCAGCAATTTCAGACTACGATCGCTTCTAGTTCTTCATCGTGTATGCCACCTATTCGTCATGAATCCATGCTATATCCCGCGCTCAAGAATAATTGATATGCTCTCTAGCTGATGGCTACTGCGATACCTTTGACCTGACAACTAGAATCCCCGAGTCAGTTGTTGATGCCGCCAAGAAGGCGAGCTTACTGAAAATTATTTCGGCGGAAGGGCCACTCGGAAATGTGTTCCACACTTATATAAAAGCTCTGAAATCATTCATTGCCAAAGCGAAGGGTCGAAACACTACACGGCAGGCGATGAGGCTCTCTGTGCCTGATCTTGGGTCGCCATCCTGGGGCGATCCCACTCCCCAGGTGAGAGAATCCATAACATTGTCTTCAAAATTACTGATTCTAGTATGACTCCCGAATAGACTATTCTCTCTTTCATAAATTCGT
Organism: Clavulina sp. PMI_390; assembly: GCA_015039315.1. Taxonomy (NCBI): domain Eukaryota; kingdom Fungi; phylum Basidiomycota; class Agaricomycetes; order Cantharellales; family Hydnaceae; genus Clavulina; species Clavulina sp. PMI_390. The sequence continues at coordinate 102,077 of WIDE01000109.1, forward strand.
TACGAACCACAATAAGGTCGACAGATATCGCAGCCCTGGTGACTCTGCCTCCCCACTTATGTGTGGAATCACCAGTGTTTCCCTCATCGCCAGGAGCTAGTGCTTCGCACGGTTCCACACCAACGGCTGGTCATTGGCATCAGAAAATCAGTTTCCTGACCGACGGTTGCATTCTGTTGACGAGCTTCGGAGGTGTGTTCAGATCCATCTATTCAAAGCTACACCTGCTCGTCACTCACTGAACCTTTGAACGGCGACCGAATAATATCTACAGCTGATCCTGCCCTTGCACCCCTGTTCAAATCCTATCATGGTGCTTTGCGAGTCTTACGCTCGCCAACCCTCCATACGCTCCTTCCCGCCTCGCATAAGCACTCCATTCTCCGCGGTCTCCGTCCTTCCTCCACCACGTCTCATTCATCCTCATCCTCATCGATGTCCATGGGGACCGCCGACTCGACAGGGACGGGAGAGAATAATCTTGCATTCCGCTGCACGAGGAAACGATTTGTGATTGAAACACTGCATCTGGATGCGGAAGGTGGTGTCGGAGAGCGGAGGACTAGTGCGCCCCCGAGTGCCGTGACGCAAGCTCATGCACACGGGCATGGCGCTGATCATTCCCATAAGCATGTGCATGCAGCATCCTCGGGACCAGCCTCCATTGCGATCGAACTTCCCGCCAATCCTCCCTCAGGCGAGACGCAGAATACTTCCACTTCGACACCCCTCTCACCATCGACAGACCCGTCCTCTCCACCTCCAGCTAAACCGCGGAAGAGTGCCATGAAGAATAAGCGTGTGGCTTTCCAGTCCGACAGACCAGATCTGTATGACTTCTGAGGTTAGAGACGTTTGGACCCACTGCATGCTTCTTCTCATCGAATTACAAGATAGTGTAATTTGCACAGCTAATAGGCCGTTCTGGAGGAACATGTAGACAGGGGGCTTTCCACCTATATTATTTAATTCGGTAGCATTCATTTCTGGACCTTTTTCCCATCTGTGCGTATATTGAGGTGAAGGAAGAGATGTTTGGTCCGACGCCGACGTAAATTATGCTCCATTTATTCATTCTACTGCTCTAGTCATTTCAAGTCGTCGACTCATTCTCTCCTCTCTTCCACACCAAAAAAAAAACTTGTCGAGTCATATTACACGACGATGAGCGGACAACCTCTGTGGCTGCGTTGTGAAAAGAAGGAGCTTGAGCACCGCGCTGCTCTTACCCCTACCACCGCCAAAAAGCTCATCGATGCGGGCTTCACCATCACCGTTGAGCGCGATCCCCAGAGGATTTTCGACGACGAGGAGTATGAAAAGTGAGTCCTTCGTATAGTTTTTTCTAGGCCTGTTATCCTCTTGCGCAGTTGCTTACCGATCGATCGATCTCGCGCGTTGCAGAGTCGGCTGCACGCTCGTAGAGAACAACACCTGGGCCTCACAATGCCCCATCTCGACACCTGTCATCGGACTCAAGGAACTCCCTGTCTCCAAGGAGCCCATCGCACACACCCACATCCAGTTCGCTCACTGCTACAAGCAGCAAGACGGCTGGGCGGGCGTACTAGACCGGTTTATTCAGGGCAATGGGACGCTGTACGACCTTGAGTTCTTGCAGGACGCAAGTGGGCGACGTGTTGCTGCATTTGGATTCCACGCAGGCTTCGCAGGCGCCGCAGCCGGCGCCTTGGCTCTTGCTGCGCATAGAGATGGCGAAGTTCTGGGCGAGCTCAAGCCTTACGAGAATGAAGACGCGATGGTCAGTGCTGTCAAGGCTAAGCTCGCGGGGATCAAGAACAAGGGCAAGGATGGTAAGATCAAGGCCCTTGTCATTGGTGCGCTGGGCCGATGTGGGAGGGGCGCTGTCGATCTCTTCCGCAAGGTTGGCCTTGCTGAGTGAGTTTTGCTCGTCGTTGGCATGTCGTCGTTCTGCTGATCGGCCGAATTCCTCCGTCTTTGCAAATTCTCCTTGTCATTAGAGAGGACATCGTCAAGTGGGATATGGCCGAGACTGCCAAGGGTGGTCCGTTCCAGGAGATCCTAGATGGTGAGTGCAGGAGTTTGTTCGCCAAAGTTTTTGGTAAATTGTCACTAAATGCGTCCTCCATTTAGTCGACATCTTTGTCAACTGCATCTACCTCATGAACAAGATCCCTTACTTCCTTACGTCCTCCTTCATTGACGCTGCTGGTGCTGACAGGCGGTTATCCGTCGTTGTCGATGTCAGCTGCGATACCACCAACCCAAACAACCCGATCCCAATCTACAACACCTACAGCTCATTCACTGACCCAATCGTCGTCGCCAAGACTGCGTAAGTAGCTGAATTCTTCTTCATTCTTGATATGTGCTGTTCTAACATCCCAGATGGCTCTAGTCCTGGTGCCTCAGCTCTGCATGTTATCGCCATCGACCACCTCCCAACACTCCTTCCCCGTGAGGCTTCGGAACAGTTCTCGGCAGATCTCCTTCCTTCAATTCTTGAGCTCCCTAACCGACAATCCGCGCGCGTATGGACCGATGCTGAGAAGCTATTCAAGGAGAAGTCCGAGGAGGCCAAGGTCTGGGTGAAGGAGAATAGCGCATAGAGCGACTATACTCTGCACGACCAGCCTTGTTGTAATTCAAGTACATGTAATACGCCGCTAAATGAAGGATTTTCCAGTCTCCTCCGCTAGCTAATAATAGCCAGGCCACGATTTGCCCGCTGAACGCAGGCCGTTGAGTCCCAATTTCCTTTTCAGGAGCCGTGTGAATCGTCCTGCCACTCAGCCTTCAGTTCCACGTCCCCCAAATCTCATCTGCCTTACAGTGTGTGCGCAACGACAACTCCTTTACTACACGAATATTCTGATTTCCGGGCCGCGATTGTGAA
>WIDE01000011.1:0-131051 GCA_015039315.1 Clavulina sp. PMI_390
TGGAGAGAGAGAGAGAGAGAAACGGGCGTTTGATATTATCAAGATCGAGGTGGTATGCAGGGGTATGATACACGTGAATATATGAGACAAGAATAAAGAAACACGTAGCTAGTATCAGACTAGATAGTCTGCTCATTCATCCGAATCGCTTTGGACCTGTCGGGCTTTCCCTTTGCCCTTCGAGGATGAAGCTCCAGCACGCGGATTCGTGGGCGTAGTTTCCTTGCCCTTCCCTTTCCCCTTTGGCGGCGGTGGAGGCTCATCGTCATCTTCCTCTTCTTCTTCTTCCTCCTCCTCTCCACCATCAGCTTGCTGCTGTCGGGCCCCGACCTCATCATCATCTTCCGATTCCACGTCAACTTGTGACGAGGACGGATTGGCGCGAGCGGCGGACCGACGCTGCGACGGTTTTGAAGAGCGCGTGTTGTCGTTCCCTGCTGCCGCCTCTCCTACTCTCTTGACAGGAGCCGGTTCGCCCGACCAGTCAGCACCGCAGGCAGGGCATTTCTGCCTCCTGTTCATCTGTAATCGATAGCAGTGGTTATGAAGGCGACACTTGCAATTTGGAGTGTGACAGGATATCCCCTGTATGACGGAAAGCGTTAGCTAGTTCTGGAGAGCTCTAGCACTCAAGGATAATGACAAACCTTGGTGACAATCTCCAAGCATGTCGTGCACTCAAGAACCTCGTCCTCGAAAGTGGACTTTAGGTATGGCTGTAGTTCCATGACAGATCGAGTAGACAAGGTGTACCGTCCCTTCCTGGAGCTGCTGTCAATAATATGCCAACGAGAGAGGAACTAATATAGAGAAACACACTTGCTGAGATCGAGCCAGCCGTTTGCAACAAAACTTGACAGGAGTGCTTCAGCTTGTGCTTTGGTGAGATTTTTGTTAGGGAGGTTACTTGTTTCCCGTAGTGCTGCCATCGACGACACGCAGAAAGATTCGTTGGGAGCTAGCATTATCTGTTCTACCTAAAAAGCGAAAACAGGAGCGGAGGTTCAGTTTCATGAATGCCATCGTAACAAACAGGATCGAGCAACTCACAATGAGCTTGAAGTAGGCAATGTCTGTAGCAGAGAAAGTCGTAGCCAGTTGTGCGACTTCATCGCCTTTGAGATTGATCTTCATATGAAGAAAGAGTTTCGGACAGGTTAAATGACCGCGGGCTATGCATTGATCCACGAAGAACTCACGATAGCACAGACATCTTCTCCAGTGTCTTCACTTTTCATGCGACGGAACTCGAGCGAGAAAGGTTCCAGAGCTCCGTTGACGGAGACCAAGAACTGCTCATACCACTCGTTACTAAAGGCGATGTTCAGGTCTTTGTTGAGATCTGGGTGATACACTATTCAGCAGAGTACGGATATGACCAGGTGGAAAAACACACCTTTTACGGCACGAATCGCATTCTTGCATAGTTGTTTGGCAAGTCTTTCTGGCATACACTGGCGCGACATGACCGCCTGAAGAAATACGCGTTGGATATCGGACGCGCTCATCTCTTTTTCCCTGATTGCGGTGTGGTGGTTTGTTGACGCGTTGAATGCGACACGAGGCCCAAACACAACTCAACCGAACAGGGTACGATGAATATTGTGTCTTTCGTCATGTGGGCAACTTACACTTGGTTGATATATTTGTGCGCTGAATTGGTGGGAATCCGAGCGATAGTAATCTTGCGGCTTCGATTGTCGTCGATCAGTTCTACTTACCTTCCTTGGCGGGAAAAGCCGCAATCCGTGAAATGCCAACATGCTGCTGCCTCGTTGCATCAGCGTCCCATTCCCATCTTTTTGCGCAAAGCAAGTCCACCTCATTTAGCATCAACTCCAAGTCCCCATATCACAACCTTCCGGCGGCAGCGCGGCGGCATCATCACCATCCAAACGTCCTACTTGAAGGCCACCGATTGCCACATCCTGTTCGTCTGAGTCTCTACTACTTCGATGATCCTGAGTTGCATTGTGGATGCCGTTGCTTGGTAAATTCTCGAAATCGTCTTCCGCCAGTCCTCAGCCATCGAACACCCGCAATGGCCCTCCCACATCCCAGTCAGCTCTTCGCGGGCCGAAGCCTCCCGTGTCTGGATCCCAATACACGTTGAAGTCCACACCTAGTCCCGTCACCCCCACTGCCCCAACCTCATCCACCCCAAGTCCTAGAAAGCCATCGAAAACGACGACTTCTTTCTTTCCCAGTATCCCACGGAAGCCAACCGCTGCTGCTAGTGCATCTGCTGCTGCCGCAAGTAAAGCCTCGAGCAAACCCCCATCCTCCAGACCCTCCCCCGCCACCCCCACTACCCCCGACGTCAAGGGAAGGCGTCCCGCCGCCCCTGCTAGCACCCCGGTTCTTGAGACCGGGGCGACTGATGCTTCACGTCCTGCGGGATCTGGTTCCACCTGGCGTACCCTGTTCAGCAGGTCTTCATCACGCGATAAGGCTCCTGGACCCCAAACTACCAGAGGTGTCACACGCACTGGTCTTCAGCCACCATCCAAGGTGGCATCGACGGACTCTCTGGGGACATCATCCAGCATGCTTCGTCAGGGTGGCACCGACCGCGTGTTCGACCGCATGCACGAGACGAGAGCAGCTGGGGCTCGACCTGCGTTCGCACCATCGGAATCTAAATCGTCTCTCAATACAGGGAGCGTGCCTTCTACAATCCGTTCCGATGTCCGTAACAATACTGTGCCTCTCTGCCCGCCCTGACGAATCTTTGACGCCATTCTCTTGTCATCATCATATAGGTGACAATCAAATCCACTCTGCGCACGCCGCTCAATCCGGACAATACGACCAGTGCTTCTGCGGCGTCGTCGTCGAGGAAGGTGTCCCCCAATACGTCCAAAGCTCTCGTCGCACCGCCGCCAACAGAGACTGTACTCCCACCTCCACCACCACCCTCTGTGGCTTCTGACGCACTGTCATCTTCTAGTAGGAGACCGGTAAGTCTTAATGTCCTAACTAGGCAAGAGCCTTAGAGTCTGATCGGAGATTTCATTCGTGGAAAGCTGGCTGGCTTATTGGGAGGGCGTGACGCAAGGGCTACCACCACGAATGGCAAGCTATCCGTTCCTGGCAAGTCCGCAGACCGCGCTGGCGCGCAAAATAGAGTCCCATTAATCCCTAACCGGGCAAAGAAATCCGCTCCTCCATCACCCGTGGCGGCTCCACGAGCACCTACGGCTGGGAAACAGCCATCACCTACCACCGCGGCGGCACCAGCTCGGCCCTCGAAACCTTCACCAACCTCGGGTCCTAAAGCTGGCGTAAAAAAGTCACCACCACCTTCTCCTGTCAAGGGTCCAGCTGTAAAGGCAAAACAGGGTGCATCAACACCAGCAGCTGTGACTTTGGCCGCAAAGCCAAAGATCACAAACGATGGGTCCATAAGTCCCCGCCCCGTTCCCAGCCGGGGACGATCCGCTCCTGTCGCCAGTCCCAATACTCTCGCTGTACCTTCTAGCTCACGACCTCGGTTTGAGTCCGCACATGCTGCACTTCAGGTCATCACATCCCACATCCATCATAATGACGACCAATCAGAGGCTTCAGAGCTGCCCACGCCGTCTTCTCTCGACAGCAGCGGATGGGATCATGACTTTTCTATGCCTCATTCGTCAGCCCCTACTCCCATCGCTCTCAAACCGCCAAAGCTGCTCGAAGCCCCTCCAATAGATGACCAGAACCAACGGGCGATCGTTCTCGCTAATCCATCGGCTGTGTCCGAGCCACAGGATACAGGCGTACTAGCGCTCCTGGCACTTTCGTCAAGCGACTCAGTGACGGTCAGTGGAGCGGGCACTAATGCTCTGGGTGCACCATCAGCCGTGATGCCCAGGCCGGCCCTTATTTATAAGGACGGGAGCCAAAGCACCATTGCTCCTGCAAAGCAGCAGCTTCCTGCTCTATTAGAAGCTCCCGATAGCGCTAGTGACGATTCAAAGGCTATTGTGGTATCAGGGCCACCACCCTCACTACCATCAAGGGAATATCCTAATACTGCTAGCAAAGAGACTTTGCCTGACGCAATCGTAAAGGCTCCTGCTCCCAATGTTATCGCTTCCGTCTCGCCGCTGGATAAGCTCCAATCGACAGTGAATGCCCTCGCACAGCAGCAGCAACAGCAACGGGTCCCTGCTGCGTTGCTCCCAGCACAGGCGGCAGAGAAACGGAGAGATTCGGTGAGCTCGGTAAGCTCGAGCGACTCCTCTGCGCTGAGTGAGGTGGTTATCCCCGCGCCTACTTCGGGACTCGTATGGTCTCAATTGGTCACCTCTATGGCACCGCCAACCTCTCCGGCCTCGCCCCCAACAGTCACCCAGCAATTTGAGCCAATGACTTTGCCAGAAATGGCGCTTGTTGCCCGCTCCGGTGCACGAGCTGTGCAGAACCGATCCAATTCACTTGATGTAGAGGAACCTGAGAAAGATCTTCTATCTCTCGTTGGGCGCAAGCCCTCAGCGCCCATCGGAGCTCTGCCCCAACCAGAGCCGCTTGCTATTGAACCACCCCCTCAACAACCAGCCACGAGCATCCCTGTCGCTCCCGCATCTCTCGTCGATACCACCCCGACTCCTAGCACTGTGCCCCTCGCACAAATGGGCACCTCCACCCGAAACACGAATGAGGCTCCCGTGCTGATCGAGGGGGCAGGAGGTCTCTCGTTCACTCTCGAGCCGATTCCCCGTGTGACATCCCCTGTCCAGATATCCTTTGACGCTCACCCTCCTCCCCCATCTCGGACTTCTTCGAAGGACTTTGCTCCCGGGATCAACGTTGTCAGATCAACGTCTCCGGATCGGATCCCCATCCCGCCATTGACACGACGGCCGTCTAACGATACCACGTCCTTCAGATCAATCGCAGATCGCAGCCAACCATCTCTACAGTCTCTACCGTCTCTCGTTCGATCACTTTCAAAATCGTCCGATCCAAGTGCTCCTCCAAGCTCGTTCCGAGGAGGGAGTGCCAATGCCAGCCTGGTCAGCTTACTTCCCAGTGAAGGAACACCAGACCAGGTCATCACTCTTCGTCCTTCCAGAGAGACAGGTCGGATGGAGATGATGGCTCCTCTACGGGATCAACTCAAGTCAATGTCGCGCGAATCGCTCAAAGATGCTGTCCACTCACCCGAGCCGCAGGTCATCAATCTCACGAATCTCAAGCGACTTTCCGCAGACAGCACCTTATCCGCACCAGGGGGTCGGGCTATCGTTCGCCGCACCTCGCGTGAAGTAGTCATCCAGCAAGGAGGACCACCAAAGAGGTCGTCGCAGGACCCGCTGCCGAACTATCGAGCTGTGACGGCCGCCCTTGGAGGCCAGAATAATCAGCAAGTCTCTGTTGTTGCAAACGCCATGCCGCCCATTCGCCGAACATCTTCAAACGACTATGGTTTGGGTTCTGATACGCCCACCGCCCCATCTCCCAATGCTAACCCAGAGGAGCGGCGAGCACTGGCACAAAGAGCTCCACGACGGCTCTCCATCGCGGTTCCCAAGCAAGACATCCCCACTCTCGTCTTTTCACCTACGACTTCAGAAGGGACTCAGGTGATCATGGTGTCAAACGACGACGACGGTCTTGAGGTTCTCTCTCCTTCCAAGCGCATCGAGGCAAACTCCACACCATCCTTGGGCTCTCAAACTGCTGTAGTGCTTGCTCCTTCGACACCGTCAATCCTTGCTGTACCGCCCTCCACCCCCCAGGCAATTGTTCTTAGGCAGGCTAAGTCTCGTAGCATCGACGAGCAGAGTTCCGTCTCTTCGAATCGCCCGTACATTTCATCCAAGCTAGCAGCCTCTGAGCACCAAGTCACTACGCCGCCCGCCATCACAAACGTCGAACGGCCAGAGGAGAGAGTACAGGCGTTACCCGCAATCACTTCGAGAGAGGCTATGACTCCAAACACGTCAGGCAACCTCGCTGTAGCTACTGGCGCCACGACTCGCAGTGGCCTACAAATCGATGCCTTGGCTTCTGCTCTGTCGTCACCAACGCCACAGGCAGAGCCAGCGGTATCGGCCTTGTTCGCCAAACCAGCCAAGAACCGTCGTCCAGCTGTCACAGCCAATGAGCAGAGGTATTTAACAGGTACGCGCCCTTAGTTTCTTCGCAGGAGGCTTGATCCTAACAATATACACTATTCTAGGAGCAACAAGCCCTACTTCACCAAGGCGGCGCAATGAGATCAGCGGCACTGCCCAATCATCTCTTTCGCCTATATTGTTCGGCAGATCGACCAACAGGGATGCTAGTGCGTCCAAAACGTTGGATGAGTTTACAGCTCGACTAAATTATGAGGCCAAGAATCCAAAGCCTCCCCGTCGCATTGCTTCTGTGGAAAGCAGTGCAGCAGCACCGGCCTTGGCACCACCGGCCACGCGTAAAGTGACGAAAACTCGCCCCGCTGACAAGCCTCGTCCGTCGAAAACGCGCCCTGGTGAAGGCAGTCAACCTCGCACTGCCATCAACCAGAGCATTCCCATTCAAGTTGTACCGCAGCCACCAAACAAGGACGCTATTGCTGCTAAACCTGTTGAAGAGCCGTTATACGCTCGACGACATCCAGTTCCTGTCCTTATCCGTCCTCCACCAGAATCTACCCCAGAGGCTGAGGTTGCCCCCGTTGGCATTCCTCCGCCCATCCCTGTTCTTGCTCGCGAACCAGTGACAGCCCCTTCAAAGACCCCAGCGGTGGCTCAGCCACCCGCACCCACAACTGCCCCTCCTCCTCCCCCTGCACCTACACCTATACCTGCACCCGTACGCGCACCCCCACCCCCACCTCCACCCGCACCCGTACCAGAGACCATTCCAACCTCTATGCCCAGCCCTGCCTCTTCAAGCGATTCAATCACCCCAATGACAACCTCACCTCCAATGCCTAACATTCCCTTTCTACAGCCCCGTTTCCAAGTCCCCGCCCCTGCTCCTGCCCCTATCCCTGCGCCCGCACCTGCACCAACGCCTGCACAAATTAAGATCGCTACTAGCACCGTCATACCTAGCTCCTCGGCACCACCGCCAACCGCCCGTGTCTGGAGGTCTCGGCGAAGCGGTGCGCCTTCCGCTCTCAATGCGCTCTCCCCAGCTACTGCCACTGTCGCAACGACCGTTACGCCGAACTGGGGCCAGCCATCCTATGTCAATCGCATCAACACGCCACAGCCTGTGGAGTTCAGGACGCGAGAGCGAGAGCTGTCTTTACCATCGAGCAGCACATCGCCCTGGAGCATATCCCAGTCTTATGTCACCTTGACTGGCAGGGAGGCCCGTTTGGAGCAAGCCCAGAGGGCTTTCCAGGCAGAAGCGAGTACGGAGTTCGTCCCCTCAGAGGTTCGGCCCCCTCCCCAGCCTTTCACGGCGGTGAATATTCCTATGTCCAAGGCGCATACTCCGTTCGCGTTCCTATCGAGGCAAAAGAGACGAAGGGCTCTATCAACGGCTTCGATTGAGGCCTCAGGCTCTCAGGTAAGGGTTTTTCTTCTTTGCATGATCTTCATCCAACTGTTCGCTGATGCGTTATTTCATAGGTTATGGGCTCCGTTTGGGAAGCGGCCTCTCGTAGGAGCGAGTTCTCAGACATGACAGCACCTCCATCACCTGCAGATATCGGGACGCTCGTCAACCACTGGCATCACATGATGGATGATGACCGGAATAAGAAGAGCAAGCCTGGCGTGACTTGGGATTTGGACACTGGAAGTCCAGTAGCGAGTTTCCCAAAACTCATGAGGATCGATGTCTCAGACACAGAGTCGCGGACACAAGAGAGTGTGGATGAATGATACAGTGCTTTGATACCATCATCGTGTTCCTGATATACCACCTGTTTCAAGTTGCTTTTTTTTTACTTGTTTTCACTGCATGCTATGTTTTTAGTTTTCAAGTCCATTCTTCGGGGTTTTTTCATGGTATCATCAAATGTCCATTCTTTTCGTAAAAACTGTATGAAGCAAACGCGCGTCCGTCTCAGGATGTATCATGGGAATATGTAGGCAGTACGACTAGCTCTTCCAACAACCTTTCAAAGCTTTGGCACCCGCAGCGTCTTGCTAACCATCGCCGCGCCCCAGATGCCAAACAGGAATGCCGCGAGGTGAATCTCGCCGACACCGCCAGGTGGGCCCCACAAGGTGATCGTACCCAAGGGGAGCGCATCGCCGATCCATCCCTTCTTGACCAGGTATGACATGCCTCCAACAATGGCAAGAGAGGTGGGAATAGGGAGCCCTTCAAAGTATTTGGACTTTCCAGCTGCGTCTTTGGGGACGAGTGCAACAGTCGCGTTGAAGCGAGCAAGACGTGCGAGACCTGAGCAAATGAACCCAGTCAATGCAACGGTGTCTAGTAGTGTCCTGAAACCAATGGTGAAAGCCAACAGTGCTGGCGCAACTCCAAACGATATCTGATAGCATTGCACGGAAGATGGGCAGTAGTCGAAAGAAAGAATGAAGCAGAGCGAAATATTAGCCAGCGTCATATATTGGGTGACTCTTCGCCACAAGCCACCAGCTTGAACAGCACATCGACAGGGAACTCACCAAATCAGCCAAGCTGTCGAGCTCTTGCCCAAGCAAACTCGAGCTGTTCCTCCACCGGGCTACCTTGCCATCAAAAAAGTCGAACATGAGGCCCGCCAGGGGGAAGGCAAGGGCTCGCCAGAGGTGTTTGTCGTCGTTAGTGAGAAGGTAGTTTGCAGACGAGAATATCGACATGGAACCACAGAACCCATTCATGATCGTGACGAGGTCTGCCAAACGAAAATTTCTAAATAAAAAGGAAAAGCAAGTGTGTTCAGTCAGCGAAAGCCGTGCCCACTGCGGGCGTGCCGCTGGCGTCGGTGGCGAAGCCCAACTGACCTGACAAGGGAAAAATGGCCATCTGTGTCAGCATATTGCTGCAGAGCGTTGCTTTTTAGCTCTGAGCTTGACGAGGACGTGCTAGGGGTCGGTCGTTGCGTCATGGCGGTTCGAGGACTGGTGGCAAATTGTCACAACGTTCGAGGAAAGCGGCACGTGTGACCCTGGCGGCAAGTCCTGTAACCCGCACCCGGCGGCTCGCTCCTTCGCAACCATTATGATTGATGAACAACAGGCTTTATGGAATGATTCAATAGCATTAGGTGGCCAGAATAAATACACATCTCTTGCACTATACTAGCTTCTTCCACCTCTTCCACAGCAGCGTTGAACCTGCTACGGCACCAACGAGCACGACTGAGCAGATCGTGAATGTTGAACGCCAACAAGCTGGTCCGCGGCAGATGGGGTCACTGCTATGAGGGTCTCGTGCTTTGTCTGACATGACAGCGTAGAGGAAGCTGAAGATCGGTGTCCCAAGGAAGGGAGCATACGCAAGAGTACCGAAATTCCTGGCTGCGTGCTCAGAACCCCACACAGCCTCAACAATGGATGGCCCGACAGTGCTATGAATGAAGGGTTAGGGGCTATTCAAACACCGCAACTAATCGAGTGGGGCTCACAAGATCATTCCATATGCTGCTCCGGTCATCACACTCAAGAACCACAAGCCATTTCCACTTGTGATGCCTACCGCCATCCAAGAAAACCCGGAAAGAATCAAGATGGAAGAGAGGAACAGGAAGACTGATCGGGTGACAGCTCTCTTTGAGTGGAATACCCTGTGACCTGACGCATGTTCAATGGGGATGGGGCTCGCAACGTCCGCAATTGGGCCAGTGACCAGACGTGAAAGGGTGTTGGATAAACTGATCAGGCGAACTTGAGAACCAGCGGTGACTTCTGCGACCTGCGAAGTGTTCATGACAAATGACGCTGCAATCGATCCAATGTTTCCGATGACCATTTCAGCCTTGAAAAGACACGGATTAGAACGTTTCTAACGCGAGGGAGTAACTAGCGCACCATTCCAGACACGGATAAGAACACAAATGCGATAAGGATGAAGCCTGGGTCGCTGATCAATTTGAGGATGGTATCGCGATCAAGATCCTGAGAGTCGGCGCGAGTATGAGCAAGCAGCGGGGTCGTTTCAGAATCTGTAACAGCATCTGCTATGACGCTAGAGGGAGTCTGCTCTTCGTCCACCGCGGGAGTTCTCACGTCCTGCTTTGGAACCGCACGCAGGGCTAGCCCGCCGAATATGTTGATGGAACCACACATCAAGGCGAGGAAAAGCAAGTAATGGGGAGCATCAAGACCATCTTGCGGATCGGGGAAGAACAGGTTTCCCAATGTGGATAGAACCAATGGGCTCAGACCGAACAGTGCATTCACCACTCCATTTGCTGCGCCCGTGTTAGTTGGGAACATCTAAAGACTCATCAGCGTTAGAGATGTATAATTCGAGAAGGACTATAGTTGTATCGCACCTTTGATGCGGCAAAGAGAGCGGAGAAATAGCTGTAACAGAGATAGCGGTGAGTTTCTGGCATTGGACACCGAGGTGATGCGCAATGAGTACTCACGAGCCCACGGTTCCAAGTCCGGCAAGGAAGTAATAGAAAACCAAGAGATAGAGCTCAGAATTGGTGGCAGCTTCATGCTTTCCCATTATGGAGAATGAAAACAGGCCGAATCCAACAGCGAAGAATATGCCCGACATGAGAGAGGATCTGGCAAGACCACCGGAGGTCAGTACCAGGGAGGTTGACAGCTTCAAAGCATCAGCAGACGTACGCCCAGGGGCCAAAGCGGTCGATGAGGATACCTGCTGCTATTGAGAAGGGCTGGGCAGAAGGATGTTCAACACCATGGGTCAGATAGTCAGGCATACTCCCGAGTATATGGCGATAGATGGACATACGTATTGCCCGGACATTCCGGCCACGCTGATAGCTGACAGTTGCCCCTGGGAGAGCTTAAGATGTGATGCTAAGGAGGGAGAGAACATAGGGAAGCAGAAGACTCCGCCTGCGGAGAGACTGCCAGTGGCACAGGATGTGGGGGTCGAGTCAATACCACAACAACGTTCCAAACGATTTCCGCTATGTCGAGAATCTCTGCTTACGCATTTAGGACGATAGATGTGCATACTAGACCAGTAGTCAGCTTGATCATGTTGTCAGTGAGTTCCGACAAGGTTGAGTGGCCACCCTTGGGAAGTGGTCACGCGAAGTTGAGACTCAATTATGACGCTGGCTCCCACGGAGTTTCACCTGTCCCAGCAATATCGACCACAAGACAAACTGTTCTCAACCCTTACTGCATATACTTTATATCATTCAAAGCTGATCCTCCGGTAAACATGGTTGAATTACGATGGATAGCAAACAAAAATGCTAAAGTGATCCTCAAAGATATCCATCACCACTCTTGTTCATCATCATCAGAATCATACATCCCCGTGTCATACCAACTCCTAATACAGTATTAAAACCAGTAATGAGATTCTCCTCCGGTGATTTCAAGACGTTGAGAGGCTCACCCATACGAGAATCCAATCTTGAGCGGTGGCGTTGTCACCCAACGCGCAAACGAAGCAAATTCGTCCTCAGGCTTGGAACGAATCGCTCTCTTGGAGAGTTGAGTTATCAAAAGTCGAGTTCTATCATTTACTTCGCTATCCAAGATAGCGTTTGCCGCCCGGAACGCCCACAGTATCTCATACGCTCTGGAAGGAAGTACTCGACTCAGTAATTGTTTCGAGTCACTAAAGCAGCAAGTGGGCTTACTCGTCGATTCTCCTATCAATCAACTGCCAGCATCGTATGGAATCGATCTTCCAGATTACAGGTATGAAATCCTCACTGTATGTCGAAGTAATGGCTGCGATGAGGTCATCTTTTAGAGCTGGCGTAATGGACGGCTCCGTGCAGGGAAGATCGTGATCACGGAGGGCTGCGGCAATGAGTTCGTTACACTTGAGCATAACGGTGGGTGGCAAGTGAATTGGAATTTCCGAATCGCCGCCAGATCCCAAGACTTCGGCAAGCGTGTTACCAAGTTTCATCCGTCGAATGTGTTGCTCATGGGTTCTGAGCCCTTCCGCGACAACTAAATATACCGTGGCAGCGATGTTCAATAAGATCATTCAACAATAAGAATAGAGAACGCACTAGTATCAGAAGAGTTCCACCGTTGCCCATCCAAACCTGGGATATCGACGCCGTAAACCTCAAGATTTCCAACATATTGCCATCTTTCTTTTTGGTGAAGGCTGTTGATGGCATCCTGTAGTTTGTCGAACGTGGCAAATTCATCCCAAGCATATTGAGGCCCTTCATCATACCCAACTAGCAAATGAAGGTCAGAGTGGAACTTGGGAAGAATAGCATTCGCAATCTAGGGCGTACTTGGTGATTGGGCATCATTATAATCTTCCCACTCACTGCGCCTTTTTAGCAAGCTGTATAGGGGTTAATTAGATGATTAATAGCCCCGCTAACCAAAAAGGAGCTCACACGATCTCTCCTCGACATGCAGCTTCCCACAGAGTTACATGTCGAACGAATTGCTCGAATGTTTGGAGGGAACTCCGCACAAGAGGCTCAGACGATTTCACTTTCCTGTCGGAAATGTCTTCTGGTGCAATGGAGGACGGGTGGGAATAGTCCGTCCCAACTCGCCTGCAAAGTACAGGTTCAGAATGAAATAAGATGATGGCACTGTACTGGGAACTTACACTTCGAGCAAGCGGGTAGTCCATGTCTTTCCTCTGTGTAGTATATCTTCGAATTTTAATAGTCGATCATGGCGATCTCGGGAGCCGACCGCAGCCTGGTCAATATCTGCCTGTGTATGCAGCGAATCTAGGTAGGATGGCATGAAGCGCAAACCAAATCCCTACAAGAGATCGGTGTTAGTGGGAGAATTATGGAGATATATTGACTTGTCACCTTGTCAGCGTACTTCAAGATTCTAGCCGTTGCACACAAGTTCAGTGATATAACAAGCTTGACAAAGAAGCATATTATCGTACCTGTAATCCTGTGAAGCACGACGATCGCCGAGATAGTGCCCATGGACAACGTCCATCGTAAATACACTGTAGCCAGCTGAACGCGGATACTAGTATGGGCATCCGTTGCATCTCAATTAGTAAAACCGAAACTTACTTTCCAAAGCACGAGCGGCCCGCGGAAGCATCCAAGCATCTTTCCCATCGAATCCAATAGCACAAGGATCAAGGTCGAAGTTCAGGAGCACCTCTTTGGGGTTCGCAACGAGTTTGAGGACAATCTGAATTCGTTTGATTGGATATTTCGCTATGAACCTAGATGTCAAGAAGTTAACACAAACCACAACCTGATGGGAAAATAGCACCAACGTGATAGTGCGAGAGTTCCGGAGAACGTGGGGCTCGGATGCAGGGGGAAGGTTTGCGAGCCATGTTTGGTAGATATGGTCCACCTTCTGATTCGCCGCAACTGGGTCGAGACCATATATGTACATATCGATATCCGAATCCTTGTATTTTTCCGCGTCTTTAGCAAGGTCGGTACATAGGACGGAGCTCAAGGCCATGCCGCCTGCCACGAAGATGTGATCCCAATTGAGATTTTTGAGCAGTCCATCAGTCAAGTGATCAAAGGCAGCGACGAATTTTTCCAGGGACGGCTGCAAAGGGAGAGTCGACAAGCGTTTTTGATCGAGGAGCATCTGTCCACTCAGAGTTGGTCGATCTATCCTTCGAGAGCCTTCGGAGACCTCAGACTTTGGGAAGATAACGTCGGCATTCGCAAAGAGATTCACAAGGCCCCATCTGAATTCCTGATCAGTATTTGATATCCTGGATCACTAGGAGTGGAGTCGCCCACCTCCAATCGCGCTTCTTCTCGTCACGAAGGACGCGTTCGTTGCGAAGTATCCTTGGGTAGAGTCAAAAAGAATTAGCACGAGCCAGCACGAGGGTATGATATGACGCACCATTCATCAACGTCAATGGTTCGGAAGGCTGAGAGCCGCGTCTCGCTCTCAGGGTCCTTCCCTCTTGCAGCACAAAAGGCAGTATATGGCAAGCGATCCCATCCTTCACCAAAGGCTCGTGAAATGAGCGGCAAGGGCAGTGAATTGATGGCTGTCAGTTCCGCTTCGGGATCATCTCCGATAGAATTCGCAATCTTGGCCGCAGCGCTCTCAAAGAGCGAAAGATCGGAGGCCGCTACGCGTAGTTCTCGATCACGAGCTGCCTCCTCGTGTTTTCCTATCTGAGAATCCAAAGCACGGCAAGCGAGGTCTCCCACATCTTCCCAGTCGCCTGCGATTATATTGTTGAGCGTAGAGCTCGCCTGTCGCAGTCATTGGATAAACATGAGGTTGATTCGGGTCAAGCATCATGCCTAGCTTCTATACACTCACCGCAGATGATATGACAGGACCATAAGAATACTCTGCTTGGGCCCAGTCAGACTGCGCTTCATTACCATCGTCCGACATATTCTCAGCCCTCTTGACGCGGTATATCACGACTGATGGAGGTGGTCTGGGCTCGCTCTTGGCAGCCCTTGTAACTGTCACAAAGTGACTGTTCGTTCGCGTTGGTGGGACAACAACATTCGGCCAGCAACTCCGATCTATGTAACATATCAATAGGTTCATCGCTTAGCATGTAGGCGGACTTATTACATGCATCGTGTCACGAATCCATAACAGCAGGCTTGGCACCACTCAGCCACCAATTGGCTTCACTATTTGCAGAATGTGCTACCCAATTTTGGCCGGGACGGCGTGTCTTGCTCCGTGTCTACTATTCGAACATGCGATCCCGTAATGAGACAATGCAGAACCAAGGGTGTCGATTTATGACGGCGACCCCGCTTTGCTGGCCGAACCAGGATCACCACTTTCGTTCGCTGTATCTGTCTGGGCTATCAAACGATGGTGTGTCATACCAGGTCCTGCAGAAACGGAGTGATGTCAAATATTGAGCGCCCAGAACCAACATGAGGCTCTTACCCATATGAGAAGCCGATCTTGAGTGGAGGCTGGGTCACCCAATGAGCAAATGAGGTAAACTCATCCTCAGGCTGCGAGCGAATAGCTCGTTTGGAGAGCTGAGTGACTAGATAGTGGGTCCGCTCGACAGGCTCGCTTTCCATGACAGTGTTTGCGGCCCTGAAAGCCCAGAGAATCTCGTATGCCCTGTGCGATGGTTTAGACGATCATGGCCCAATTTGTGAAATAGGCAAGAGCTTACTCGTCAATCCTGCGATCAATCAACTGCCAGCGACGAACAGAATCGATCTTCCACATCACTGGTATGAGGTCTTCCCTGAAACTGGACGTAATTTCCGCCATTGTTTTCTGGTTCAACGCATGAGTGATGGAGGGCTCAGAGTAGGGAAGGCCATGATCACGAAGAGCTGCGCTGATGAGTCCATTACACTTCAGCATAACAGCTGGTGGCAAGTGAAGGGGAATTTCCGAATCCCCCTCGGAGCCCATGACTTCTTCGAGAGTCTCACCAAGCTTCATGCGTTGGATACGTTGTTTGCGATTCACGAGTGCATCTGAGACAACTAAATGGGCCATCGAAATGAGTAGTCGAAGATGAATCAATTGACGAAACGAGGAACGTACGAGTATCAGTGATGTTCCACCTCCACCTCGATCCACCAAGCCCGAGGAGATCAGTCTTATAACATTCAAGGTTCGTAGCATACTGCCATGTCTCCTGCCTATGAACTTTCTTGATAGCCTCCTGTAATTTTTCGAATGTGGCGGATTCATCCCAAGCGTAGTGAGGACCTTCGTCGTAACCAACTGTTAACAGGAGTCAGGGTCGGACTAGTCACTGAGACAGTCGAGATCCTACTAGGTGACTGTGCATCGGTGTAGTCTTCCCATGCGTTTCGCTTGGGCAGCAAACTTTGGGGTCGTCATGTAGGACCAAGAAGTCGGTCGGGGGGAGGGGCGACCGGAACAAGAGCAAAACTCACATGATCTCTTCGCGAACTGCCGCCTCCCAAAGCGTAGCCAGCCGAGCAAACTGCTCGAGATTCTGAAGAGCACTTCGTCCAAGAGGCTCAGATGACTGAACCTTCCTGTCTGATATGTCTTCCGGCGCCACCTTGCGAGGCCCTCTGTAGCTATGTTTGTAGCGCCTTTCAAACAGGTGCATGATTGAGCTTCAGAGGAGGGTGATCGAGTATGCATCACCTACACGTCCACAAGTCTTTCTGTCCATTCCCGTGCTCTCTGCAAGATATCTTCAAGCTGGAATAGACGTTCATGACGACTAGTGGACCAGGACTTGCGATTAATCCCGTCCACGTGAGTATTGAGTGATTCCAAATATGATGGTAGGAAGCGGACACCAAATCCCTTTGACGAAAGAATTCAATTAACTGGCGCAATGCACCAAGTGCAAGATGTTACCTTATCGGCGTACTTGATAATTCTGGCAGGAGGCCACAGGGTCAGCAAGTGTAGCAAGCCAAAACGAATTAACGAACCTGTGGTCCTGTGAGGCGCGACGATCACCAAGATAGTGTCCATGGACAATATCCATGGTAAATACACTGTAGCCCGCTGATTATGAGTGTCAGGGTTGAGAGTGAGCCTCCAGCCAAGTGCTTTGAACATGATGACTGGGACATGACGTACTTTCCAAAGCACGGGCAGCACGGGGGAGCATCCAAACATCCTCCCCGTCGAACCCAACAGCGCATTGATCGAGATCGAAATTTAACAAAACCTCTTTAGGATGAGTAACCAGCTTGAGAACGATCTGAATTCGTTTGATGGGGTAGGTCGCTAGGAACCTAAATCAAGGAGCAATGCTATGAGCGATGACGGGTCAATGAATACAGATTGGTGCTACCACTGACGTGATGGTGCGAGAATTACGCAGCACGTGAGGCTCAGAATCAGGTGGAAGGTTTGCGAGCCATGTTCGATAGATGTGGTCCACCTTCTGGTTTGCCGCAACAGGATCCAGGCCATAGACATACATATCAATATCAGAGTCCTTATACTTTTCCGCGTCCTCCTCAAGATCTGTACAAAGGAGAGTGCTTAGAGGCATGCCGCCTGCCACAAAGACATGGTCCCAATTAAGATCTTTGAGCAATCCGCCGGTCAAGTGATCAAAGGCTGCCAGGTATTTTTCTAGTGACGGCTGTATAGGTAGGATAGTAAGGCGCCTTTGATCTAGGAGTATCTTCCCGCTCAGGTTGGGGCGGTGTATGTTTCGGGATTGGTCTGAAGTGCTGGACGTGGGAAGGACAACATCAGCATTTGCAAATAGATTGACAAGGCCCCATCTGGATGAGGGGTCGAATTTTTAGTTTCGGTAGAGAATAGGCTGCAGTACCACACACCTCCAGTCGCGTTTCTTCTCGTCACGGAGGACACGTTCATTTTGTAGAATCCTTCGAGGGGGTTAGAGGACTGGATAGTACACCACGCAGGGGGGGAATATGATACACACCACTCATCGATGTCAACTGATTGGAACGGAGACGGCCCTGCATCGTTTCCAAAATCTTTGCTCCTTGCCGCACAGAAGGCTGTATATGGCAAACGATTCCATCCTTCTCCAAAGGCCCGAGAGATTATTGGTAGCGGTAAGGAATCTATAGCTCTTAGTTCTGCTTCTGGGTCATCTCCAAGGGTGTTCGCAATTTTGGCAGCTGCACTCTCAAATAGAGATAGGTCTGAGGTCGCTACGCGAAGTTCCTGGTCTCGCGTTGCTTCCTCGTGTCTCTTAATTTGTGAGTCAAGTGCCCGACAAGCAAGGTCTCCAACATCCTCCCATTCTCCGATAATTACATCGTGGAGGGTAGAACTTGCCTGCACCCACAATAGAGCAATAGTAAGGATGCGGACGGTTTACATTGAACTTCACGGTCCGACTCCTCACCGCCGACGACACGATAGTCCCATGGTAATATGTGGCGTAAGCAAGGTTTGGGTGAGTTTGGGGAGGTGTAGAGGCCATGCTTTCCAGATGAGGGATGTATTGGTTGTAGACGAGTGAGGGAGTCAACCGTGCTCTTCGTCACAGTGACGAAACGTGTCACACATCTCAGTCCAAATGGCTGTCCCAGTCTACATCCCGTTCACCTTTATCGCCCTCCTCGTCGGAGGTCTTAGCATCTTCTCTCGATCGCGAGCTGCCTCCCCATGTTTTCCTCTCTGAGAAACCAAGGCACGGCAAGCGAGATCTCCCACATCTCCCCAGAAAAAAAAAATCCCGTTCACCTTTATCGCCCTCCTCGTCGGAGGTCTTAGCATCTTCTCTCGATCGCGAGCTGCCTCCCCGTGTTTTCCTCTCTGAGAAACCAAGGCACGGCAAGCGAGATCTCCCACATCTCCCCAATCGCCGATTATATTGTTGAACGTAGAGCTCACCTATCTCAATCGTTGTATACACATGAGGTTGAGTCGGGTCAAGCATCACGCCTATCTTCACTCGCCGCGAATGATATGACAGGACTGTAAGAATATTCTGCTTGGGTCCCGACTGTGATTCATTAGGGTGTTTGCGAAACGCAAATCAGTTTTGCGAAGCGCTCGTCAAAACAAGGTCAAAATACAATCACAGCCTGAAACCTACCATAGCGCCCTAATCTTCTCCCATAATATCTGCTACGGAGTCTTATAAAGCTCGGGATAAAAAATATCCTCCGGCTGTGGGTGAATGTTGCGTAACCGTGGCGGAACTGCTGGCACCACTCCAACGGATTTGAAGGATGCGACCCCTCGACTTCTTCTAATTTCACTACTGCATTATCCCCAGCTTCGCTCATATACTATAGGCCCACGGTCATCCCGTATGGTGGCTCTTTTGCGCCTACAGAAGGCTTTGTTAGCGAGCCACCCACGCCCTCAGTATTTGTAATGTTTTCTTCTATCCCAGTCAACCCTCTACTACATCAAGCATTGTTAGGAGGTATAATAGTCGATTAGGATACCTGTGGATAGTTATATGTGCAAATTCAGCCGTCTAAATCAAGAGAGAGGCGTTAGCACGCTATGATGTCATAGGCGCCGTTGACGACGCTCTGAGGCCATTGCACCATACGAAATGGGACGCATCTATATAAGTACAGCTCTCTTTGTCTACTGTAGAGATATTAAGGCATTTCAATGGATTTTAGGTAGTGATCACGTTTTGACCACGTGGGTCATTTGCGTTTCGCAAACACCCTATTCCCATCGTCCGGCATATTCTCAGCCCTCTTGACACGGTGTATAATGACTGATGTAGATGGTCTGGGCTCGTTCTTGGCACTTCTAACTGTCACACACACTGTGACTGTTTGTTCGCGTTGGCGAGGCAACAACAACATTTGACCAATAGAGTGTGCAACATACCAATGGGTTTATCAGGTAGCACGGAAGTGGACTTGGTACATGCATCCTGTTACGAATACGTAAAGGTAGGCTTAGCGCCATCGAACATCGGTTGGCTTCACGAGATGTTGCCCCATCCCGGCACGGACGGCGCGCCAGGTGCAGTTCTTTCCACTATTTGAACATACCGTTGTATTGAAGCCACGATAAAAATCAATGTAGAGAATTTTGATGCATGAAGGTGGGCTCGCTTTCCTGAATTAAATGTCGATCACCACTTGCGTTCGCTGTCTTCGTCTGGGTCATCGAACGATGGTGTGTCATACCAGGTCCTACGGATACGAAATGGTATTGAATGCCAAGAGTTCAGAATCAATGCGAGGCTCTTACCCATATGAGAAGCCAATTTTGAGTGGAGGCTGGGTCACCCAATGAGCAAATGAGGCATACTCGTCCTCTGGCTTTGAGCGAATAGCCCGTTTCGAGAGCTGAGTCACCAGATAGTGGGTCCGCTCCACAAGCTCGCTTTGCAGGACAGCGTTTGCGGCCCTGAAGGCCCAAAGGATCTCGTATGCCCTGCGAAATGAGTTAGACGATTATCAACTGGTCTGTGAATAGGCAGAGCTCACTCGTCAATCCTGCGATCAATCAACTGCCAGCGACGGATGGAGTCGATCCTCCATATCACTGGAGTGAGGTCTTCATGGAACGTGGACGTGATCTCCGCCATCTTTTCCCTGTTCAGCGCTGGAGTGATAGAGGGTTCAGAATAGGGAAGGTTGTGATCACGGAGGGCAGAGCCAATGAGCTCATTACACTTCGATATCACGGCCTCGGGCAAGTGAAGGGGGATTTCCGAATGCCCCTCGGGGCCCATGACCCCTTCAAGGGTCTCGCTAAGCTTCATCCGTTGGATGCGTTGCTTATGATTCACAAACGCCTTTGCGACAACTAGATGAACAAGGGGCGGAAATGGTCAATAAGACGTTTTGATAGTCAAACTGTAACATACGAGTGTCAGTAGCGTTCCATCTATTCTCAAGCTCAGGGATGTCGACCCCATAACTTTCAAGATTTGAAGCATATTGCCATAACTCCTCTCGGTGAACCTTCTTGATAGCATCCTGTAGCCTTTCAAATGTGGCGGATGCGTCCCATGAATAGTGAGGTCCTTCGTCGTACCCAACTATCAAAATTACATCAGGCAGGGCTGAATAAATCACAGAGGTGGTGGAGATCTTACTGGGTGACTGTGCGTCAGTATAGTCTTCCCATGCATCTCGCTTGGGCAACAAACTTTGGGGTTATCGATGCAGGATCACGAAGTCAATCAAAGGGAAGGGTAGCTGGGACAAGAGCAAAACTTACATGATGTCTTTGCGAACTGCCGCCTCCCAAAGCGTAGTCAGTCGAGCAAACTGCTCGAGGTTTTGGAGAGCACTTCGTCCAAGAGGCTCGGATGACTGAACCTTCCTGTCCGATATATCTTCTGGTGCGACCTTATAAGTATGAGGGCCTCTATAGCTGTGTTTATACCGCCTTTCAAACGGGAGCATGATTGAGTTTCAGAGGAGGGCGATCCAGTATGCATTACCCACACGTCGACAAGTCTTTCTGTCCATTCCCGCGCTCTCTGCAAGACATCCTCAAGTTGGAATAGACGTTGATGACGCCTAGTGGACCAGGTCTTGCGAGTAATTCCGTCCACATGAGTATTGAGTGATTCCAAATATGACGGTAGGAAGCGGATACCAAACCCCTTTGGCACAAGGATTAACCGAATAGCGCACTGGATAAGCGCAAGACATTACCTTGTCGGCGTACTTGATAATTCTGACAGAGGGCTACAGGCTCAGCAAGTGTAATAGACCAAAAGGAAGCGACGGACCTGTGATCTTGTGAAGCGCGACGATCGCCAAGATAGTGTCCATGGACGATATCCATGGTAAAGACACTGTAACCCGCTAGTTATGAGCGTCGAGAGTGAGCCTCCAGCCAAGTGCTTCGAACATAGTGATTGGGGAAATGACGCACTTTCCAAAGCCCGGGCCGCACGGGGGAGCATCCAAACCTCCTTCCCGTCGAACCCAACAGCGCATTGATCGAGGTCGAAATTTAACAAAACCTCTTTAGGACTGGCGACCAGTTTGAGAACGATCTGAATTCGCTTGATAGGGTAGGTCGCTAGGAACCTGGTATAGAGAGCGATGATGTGAGTAATGAAGGAGTGGGGCTTGGTGCTGCGACTGACGTGATAGTACGAGAGTTGCGCAGCACGTGAGGCTGAGAATTAGGCGGAAGGTTTGCAAGCCATGTTTGGTAGATGTGGTCCACCTTCTGGTTCGCCGCAACAGGATCCAGGCCATAGATATACATGTCAATATCCGAGTCCTTATACTTTTCCGCATCCTCCTCAAGATCTGTACAGAGGAGAGTGCTTAGAGGCATGCCGCCTGCCACAAAGACGTGATCCCAATTGAGATTTTTGAGCAATCCGCCGGTCAAATGATCAAAGGCTGCCAGATATTTTTCTAGTGACGGCTGGATAGGTAGTATTGGAAGGCGCCTTTGGTCCAGGAGCATTCTCCCGCTCAGGTTGGGGCGGTGTATGTTTCGGGCGTTGGCAGAAGAATCAGACGTGGGAAGGACAACATCAGCGTTTGCAAACATATTGACAAGGCCCCAACTACATCAGATTGAGAATTATTAGCTTTGGTCGGGAAGTGACCGTAGTACCACGCACCTCCAGTTGCGTTTCTTCTCATCACGAAGGACACGCTCATTTTGTAGAATCCTTCGAGGAAGTTAGAGGACCGGATAGTACACAACAATGGGGGGAATATGATACACACCATTCATCAGGGTCGACCGATTGGAAAGGAGAAGGTCCTGCATCGTTTCCAAAATCCTTACTCCTCGCCGCGCAAAAGGCTGTATACGGCAAACGATCCCATCCTTCTCCAAAGGCCCGAGAGATGATCGGCAACGGTAAGGAGTCTATAGCTCTTAGTTCTGCTTCTGGGTCATCTCCAAGGATGTTCGCGATTTTGGCAGCTGCACTCTCAAATAGAGATAGGTCTGAGGTCGCGACGCGAAGTTCCTGCTCTCGCATTGCTTCCTCGTGTTTTTTAATCTGTGAGTCAAGTGCACGGCAAGCAAGGTCTCCAACATCCTCCCATTCTCCGATAATTACCTCATGAAGGGTAGAGCTTGCCTGCACCCACAATAGAACAGTGGTAAAGACCTAAACGGTTTATATTGAACTTCAGGGTACGACTCCTCACCGCCGATGACACGATTGTCCCGTGATAGTATGTGGCGTGCGCAAGGTTTGGGTGAGTTTGGGGAGGGGTAGAGGCCATGTTCTCAAGTTGAGGGATGTATTGGTTGCAGGCGAGTGACCCGACGAACTCGTGTGCTCTGTCACCGTGACGAAACGTGACACACATCTTGCCAAATCAATACAGGAGGCGATAGCCCAGGTGCCTCTAAAGTATCGACTTCGAGGTCCTCAGATATGGGTAGTACCAGGTAGGGGCAGCTGGCGTTGCTCAGACTGAATCATTCCCACGGTCCTGAACTACGACGAACAGTGTTTTTGGAACTCGTCCCTCAATTCTCACTTTCTTGGCAGTTTTACAGGCCCGACAGAAAGAGAGCGAGATTATCTACAAAAGTGCGGAAGCCAAATTTTGACATTATGTCTAGGGCATCAGAAATTTACATTTTTGTGTGAAATGTGGCCAGAATCGCCTTATTTGGACGTGTCACGGGGTCGGTTCAAGATGAGTGTCTTCTACCTTAGCTGTCAATGAAATCGAAAAAGTCCACTTACCCTTCTTTTGATGAGGGACGAACTGGTGCTGTCTCCAAAGCCCAATACTTTCGAACCGCAAATTGCATTCTTCGCATCTCCAGACTAAGGAGCGGCGTCATTAGCAACAGGGAAGTAAGTCACAAAACAGGACTTACTTTTTTTTCCATGAACCTTGACCTGATGCTGGATCCATAGCCCAATATTTTCGAACCGCGAACCACATTCTTTGCAGCTCCGGGCTACGTAGCCGGCAGTACCCAACAATGGAGTCCGATGCATTGAAGAGACCACACTCACTACGCATAGTGCTCCTCAGTCCACGGTCACGAACGAGTCTCATGACAGCCTGGCGAATGACTGTCGATACAGGATGTTTGTTGACTTCGTGAATCAAGGTCCCCTTATCCACCGTCAAGCGTACGGCAGCGCCGAAGTGAGCAGCTTGACAGTATGACACTTCCTCGCTCAGGGGCTGCTCAAGGGAAGATAATTTCGGGTGGACCCCAGGGTGTTTCCAGAACCATCCAACCGACGAGCCGCCGCCAACAGCTATTGGAGTCACTGAAAGCTGTTTTTCTGCGGAGGGTCCTTGGGATTTGAGGAGGTTGCACTGATCGAGATCAGGGTGTAGTCTCTTCATATGCGCCACCACACGCCAAAAGTTCCGATATGTTGGATTCAGCAGATATGCTTGCACAGGAGCCATGTCTTTAGTTCCAAAGTAACCACGCTGTGCGAGGTAGCCAACCTGTCGAAGATGATACAGATGGTAATTATCAATATAGGAGGTACTAGTAATACTCACCGGTAATCCCCACATTAGTACGTGTTCAGGGTGAATGACTTCTAGAATGATGATGACGCGTGCGAGTAGTGGATAGATGTCATTGGCTTGGCAGCCGAAGACCCAGATGTCCATGAATGAGCCCGAGAGACGAGCCAGCCGATCCGCTGTGATCGTGGCTAATATCTGGCCGCTTGTCTGTGGATAGAGAACCTCAACCATCGTTCTAAACATCCATCTATGCATAATGGGAAGTTAGTAGTAAAACAAGCAAAACCACAAAGCCACGATAGCCAACTCACGACACCCCGGAGCCGCTGAATGGGTCGTGGATGTCCGCATTTCCAGCTGCCACTCTTTGAGTGACATCCTTGCCTAATGTAACGTGAGAGACCCTTCCGTAAGGGAGAAGAGTCAAATTAGTGGAAGCGCTGATCGCCGCAAGGACGGCGTGACACGGAATGTCGGTATCCAGCTGCTCGCGGAAATACTTTGCGGCATGAATCGTGGATTTTGTTACGACTTCACGTTGTTGCCCTTCAAGGCTGCCGGGGGTTAGTGGGGCATCAGTGCGAAGGGCCTGAGCAAGCAGTCTAACGTGAGATGTACCAGACGTCGACAGGAAGATATCATACGCACCTCCCTAAGTGTCAGGTTGCTAGCGATTAGGCGAGGTCCATCGATTTTGCCCGTAGCCACCCCGCCTGCACCAACATTCTCCCAAACGGACCTATCATACTAATCCAGAACTCCTCAGAATACCAGTTTGCCGGATATCCAGTCCTACGATCCCTGCCCTTGTCCTGAACCTCCACCAAAACCCAAATCGGTTCTCGGTCCTCAGGCTTGACCTCACCCCCATCGATATCAGGCTCGAAGTCGTCATCTTCTACATTCTCATAGTCGGCACACTCGTCATTGGCAGTTTCATCGGAGGCAGTCTCCTCAGAGTGGTTTGCGTCGACATCGGTGGCACGCTGTCGAATGGCGTGCAGCTCCTTGACGAAGAGGGTATTGAAAGTCTGTGACGCCCTAGAAGAAAACGCCTTGCAATAGTCTTCGACTGATCGCTCGTGTGCAGTCCGCTCTGTCGCCCCCACGTAAAGTATGCCGATAATCTCGTGGCCTTGATAGTCAGAGACTGCGGCTTCCCAGATCATTGCTCTAAAAGCGGTCCGGCCTCCTCGGCGTATCAAGACTCTACACACTGCTCGAAGCTCTCCTACCGTTAGTTCTGTGCGGCGAACGTAATGCTTCCGATCGCATTCGCCAATAGGGTGCAAATCCTCCTCGTCCTCGAGGCTCCTGATTCTCCTAAAAGGCACAGGGTGATCGTCCGGGTTGTAGAAGAATGGTCCTTTGTCCAAATAGTCTTGGATAGCTAGTAGGGTCTTTTTTCGCTTCGGGTGGTCCATATAGCTAACATATTCGGTGGGCGCTGTGAGAGCTGCAGGGTTCTCTTGGAGCTTCTGTTTGTCGACTTCGATGACGATGCCCTTCATAGTATCTCGAGCTTTAAGACGTGACATCAGGTCGTGGTGTTGCTGGATCGCAGCGTTGACCTTATCTTGGATCACCTTATCTTTTTCTGCAGTCGCCAAGGCAGATGGCTCCGGGCCACTAGCAGGTGAAAGAGGGGATAAACTAGGAGTAGTCGGAGAAGACAAAGAATCAATCGATTCAACGGGTTTGTCAGCATAGGACGGCGATCGGTGATGAGGTGCAGGAAGAGTAGGTGCATTTGTGATGTTCGGTGCATGAGTCAACGGAGATGATGTGGGGATGAACGATTTGGTTGCTGGGAGGTCTGGAGTTTGCTCGAGAGTAGTCGAGGGCGTGGGTTGTTGGAAGCTGGAAGCAAGGGGGCTAGGAAACGATGCAGCAGAGGGGGTCAAGAGAGAGCGAGCGGTCAGAGGAGACACTATAGGCGGCAGAGCCGCAGAGGCAATCATGGATGTAAAGGCAGGTCCCAATAGAGGAAATGATGGAGTGTTTGAAGCTTTCATATGTGTTGGAAGGATGCTTGAGAGCGAGAGACCAGGTATGAATGCAACAGGGGTTATCGATGATATGCCCGGGAGGCGTAGTAGAGGCGGTTGACGGATGGAGGCTGAGGAAAAACTTGCTGATGTGAGCTGTGGAGGAGTAGTGAGTACAGGTGGTTGAGAAGTGCGGGTCGACAAGGGAATGGTTGGTGGAGGTCGTCGAAAACTCGCTGGGATCGGCGGTATAAGAGGCCGTGTGTAGGTTGGATCTGTCAATCGAGGGTTAGAGCTGCTGGTAAATTAGATACAAGACGCAGCTTACCATTGTCCCCTCTCTTGCGCTAGTTGATCAAGGACAGAGGCCAATGAATGGGGCGAGAATCAGGTGGAAGCTTATTTGCAGCACATACGAGGCTCACGGTCGTTGGAAGCTCGCGGCCCGCCGAATTATTGGGTGTTTCCTTCGTTCCTAGTACGTCGAAAAGAGTGCCAGATGTAAATTAGAGGTAATACCGACCAGCAGGCGGAAAGATCGAGGGTTTCATTGCCGGGCCATGAGAAAATGCTGGCACCTGTCTTGTCTAGCATGCCTTCCTAAGAGCGAATCGGAGTCCGAGTCCTTGTGAGATGAAGCTCGATAAGAGACGTTAGGCTGCTGCTTCGAGGTAAGCCTACAGGGCTAATACTAGCGAATGTCGTAGAGGATGTGCCCAGCCAGGCCTATGGAAGCGGTCCTGATGTGAGCGTGTTTTCCAATGAAGGCTTGGCTGTCGCTGATAGGACTCGATAGCAGGCGGCGAGTGCCGGGCCGATGATAGTAGTCCCAATGAGACGCTTTACCACTGTCGAAGTTTGGCCAGATCGCTGCTCTACTCCGTTCGCAAGCATAAGTGACGCTAGGCGATTCGAGAGGAGAGGATTAAGGAGCCAACGAAGACAGTGAGACGGTCGCATTTTATTCGAGGCCAGCGTCTTTCGACCTGCGCCGAGGCCATGCAGAACGTTATGGAGCCCCCAGTAGTGTGTAACGCGAGGAGATTCGGACCCCCGAGGTGGGCTTCGCTCTCGAACCCGACTGAATTGATTATGAAATGCGTACCTATTTTGGCTTATTTTTCCGTCGAGTGTGATAGAGCATCTGCCAGCTCAGTCCAAATGGCTGTCCCAGTCTACATCCCGTTCGCCTTTATCGCCCTCCTCGTTGGAGGTCTTGGCATATTCTCGAGGATATACCGAAACAGACAAGCAAGTACGTGACGCTGTCTTAGAAAAGCACGTCTCACTGTCTCACTGACTATGCTCTTCTGTCCACTTTTGCCCACCCTTTGCCACCTTGACTATAGCGAGAACTTACGTTCCTTGGTTCCCTAGTCACCCTGAACGAGACACCTATATCA
Source organism: Clavulina sp. PMI_390 (assembly GCA_015039315.1). NCBI lineage: Eukaryota > Fungi > Basidiomycota > Agaricomycetes > Cantharellales > Hydnaceae > Clavulina > Clavulina sp. PMI_390. Next base: position 27,228 of record WIDE01000011.1, read on the forward strand.
CTCTGCTTCAAACAGAACCTAAACCATCTGATGCCCTGCTAAAAGCTGCTCTGCTACGTCGAGCAGTCGCTGACGTTCGACGGATCTTCCGCATTCGTGATGACAAAGCTGCGCTGAGCGCGCTACTACAGAAGGGATCTATCGACGACGAGCTGTGGGCCAACTTCCAGACTGCGGAGAAGGAGCTCGAGGCTGAGATCGTTGAGGTCGTCACCGAAGCAAACACCTTTGTGGAAGGGTGGGGTCAAATCATCTTCCAGAGCGCTGGAGAAATCGTGCAGAACGAGAAGCACCGTGATATCTTCACAGGAATTCCCGAGAAGAAGATGGCACTTGGTACGTTTTAACTTTCTCCCTGCACTTCCGCTAGTATTGTTGAACGAATGTTCGCCCTTTTTCGCGTTTCGTGTATACAGCGAAGAAGCTAGGTCTGCTGAGGCCTGCAGTTGAGAAGGCGGCAAGTCCCATTACTGCCTCGCAGCCCTCTCCCCCTGCCTCAACTCCAGCTCCCTCAATAACAGTCACCGCTGCCGCAGCCGCCGCGAACCCCAAACCCATGAATAACGAAACTATACCTCCCTCCAACACCACAGGTGGTGTTGGCAGTAGCATCTCAACACCAAACGGGTCTCCCATGAAAACTTCTCAGTCGCTCCCCCCTGTCACTCCTTCAAAAGAACAACCCACCTCTCCTCCTGCCAGCATCGGAAAGGTGCGGCTCTTACTTTCTGTCACTGGTGACACGTATGCTGACAATCCACATTCCATTACAGAGTGCGGGAAAGAAGAAGAATAAGAAGAAGTAGAAAGGCCTTTGATATTCTTGTCATACTATTCGTATCACTTATTCTATCCCACTCCACCTCCAAACTGCCGCGACTATCGTAGGATGTCAAGGGGTCTTGAGATCATTAAGAGTGTCATTGCCTTTATTTATCATGATGTGCATCGGTACCATAAGAGACAGCAAGACGGAGGAAAGCAAGTGAAATACAGGAAGAACAAACTAGTAGGACAGACGGGCGAACGGGTTCACACATGGCACCAACTTGCCACGAAATTGGAAGCAATTCTCGGGTGGGTTAGGAGCGGGGTTAAGGAATGGCCGGGGACGACAGGTACTGGCCAGGCGGAAGACACGCTTAGCCCTTGATGACGATCGCGCGTTCTGCACCAGGAATACGGCCGGCACGCCCAGTCTTATCGATGTGATCCAGACCAAGTGCGTCTGTCGACGTCCACTTGTGCTCAAAGATGGTGTCCTCTGCGATCCGTAGCTAGGTCAGTGTCTGTGAGGACTAGTTAAGAAGACGAGAAACGCACCATCATTGATGTAGGTGGGCTGCTTGTAGTGCGCCATCTGTACCAACGCAAAGCGGAACTTGGCTAGCCCACCATCGGGGAGCCCCATCCTTGCTTGCAACCGCTTCTTTGTATCCACGAACTTCTCATCAGGAAGCACAACGAAGCGGAAAGGAACTCCATGCGTCCTTGATGGCTCCTTAGTGAAGTGGAAAACGTCAATAATCTTGTCTGAATCGCTGGCCGAGAGCTCTTCGACAGGAATCTCCTATAGACAATGCAGACACCAGGTCAGGGGCCAATCTAGACGCTAAGCTAAATCATCAAACTCGTACCTCCGCATACATATCCACATCGTGCAGATTCCCTAGCATTTCAGTGCCGGTGAACTCCCTCTGCCGCCTTCCGTCCTTGTCGACCTCGAAGACTCGAATCTTGCGAGATCCATCGGGACTCAGTTTGACCTGGGCAGCAATCTGGTCATGCAGATCGTGGACCATATTGGTTTTTGGCAAAAGGAACGAATGTGTCGACTAGTAAATAGTATAGCACTGTCAGTGGAGCATTCTGAGCATGAAAAAAAAAGTTCTGTACCTCTTCCTTGTTGTGTAGGCCAGTCCAAATGATCTTCAAGCTTCGCTTGGTCTCCAATTCTACGATGCTTAGCTCCAACTTCTCATAGAAGATAATTGTGGAGGGAGCAGCGTTGTATGCAGTTGGCTGGATGATATCGGAAATTGTCTGGTTCAACGAACGCTTGAGGATGCTCTTTGGGGTACCAGTCGCAGTTGATGTAGTAAATCGTAGCTTGATCGAATCGTGTTTGAGGTGCTCGGCGACTTTTTGCGACATCTTGGTGAGGGTATGTGAGCATAAGTATATGTACGAGTGTGAGGATTTTCATACCATCTCGTAGTTCATCTTCTTGCTGAGGACCAACTCAAATTCTTCCCCGCCCTGTTCCTCGAACTTGGGCTTGAAGAAGATCATCACACGATTCTGGAGGAAATCATAGTATCCAATAGGGCTGGAGTACATCCCTTGCGCTTCGTAGTCGTGAGCCCTAAGCTAGTCATCAGTATGTGTAGGCTTCGGGTTACGTCAATCTCGACGTACTCTTTATCAGAGAGATCGACCTGGAAACAGATGATATCACCGTCCTGGATCTCGCTCTGGGCAAAAGTCATCTTTGACTTCATCAACTCGATCATGCCAGGTTTGATTTCCTTGCGAGACGCGTATGTCAGCTACAGTCATTCTTATTATGTGGTCACATCGAAGGGACATACTTCGTATAACCTGAGAGGAGTGGTCGCCTGCCATCCCATCATTGCGTTGATGGTCCCGACGAGCTCTCCAACCTTGCTATTTCGTTGGACGTAAATCTTGCTGACACCCTTCAATGTCTGGTCGGTGACACTGAAGTGTTTGAGGAAAATCATGATGGAGTTGTTGTCAAGGGCCTTTGGTACGAGGTGGTCAGAAAGGTGGGATGAGCCAAAATTCGAGGCATATACCTTGGCGCCAGTGACAGCTTCGCCAGGGAAGTCGATAACGTCTAGATACAGCCGCAGGTCGTTTTGGCGGGCTGCCATGTTGTTACGCACAAGCTCCACAGCTGCAGGATATAGAAATGAGCAGCATGCTCGGACGATTTAAGAAAGAGCCGGAGATTACTCACTTAGAGTAGACTCGTTCTCTGGGATATGCGTATCTGGCCGTACGGTCTTGTTTTGGCGATTCACAAGTACCCACAGACGAATGGCATTCTCATCCTGCTTAAAGTATTCGGCCACCCGACGCTTGAACTGGGCGTAGGGTTCCGTTTTAAGCACCCGGAAAGCAGGAAGCTCCGTAGGTGGCCAGTTCTTCTCTTCGAATGAAGCAAGATCAAAGCCTTGATGAGTCTGGAAGGTTTCGTCGGTGATGATCTTTGCAGTCAGGAATAAGTGTTGCTCGTCGCGCTCTCGCTTCTTGATATCCTGCTGCCGACGTTCTTCATCCAACCGCCGTTCTAGAATGGATATAAGTCAAGGTTTCACAGTGAGAAGTATTGAGATACGCACTTAAGTGTGAGGGGGTATCCTCCTCCTTGAAAGGCGCCAGGATATCATTGATCCGCGACTCCCGGATGTACACCAACATGTAAGCATTCGTAAAACGCTTAACGGCATTTCGGGCCTGGTTCCGCTGTTGAGCTTGGGGAAGAAGATTGTTGAGGACTTCCCCGCCGTAGTTCTCCTCCAGAACCTCCTTGTCGGTGACAGGCGTCACTCGGTCGTCATCATACTTCAGCCAGCGAGTCTCACGGTCGGGCTTGATGAGAGCGAAGTAATGGCCGCCATGCAGATCTCCAGAATGGACGAGGACGCCGTGCAGCCTGTAGACATGTGATTCTGAGCGATCGGCGGCCTCATCGAGGAATTCAGCCAGGTCAATTTCGAAGGGGAACTCGTGGCGGTCGTTGATCTAAAATGTGTTCAGAATCGGGCTACTTGGCGAACATGATAGAAAAATTACCTTAACCATGGCGTCACGCTGCATATCGTATTCGAAGCGCTTCAATTGTAGATGGAGCACAGGAGGGAATGATTGAAAGATGACACCCTTCTTGGCATCCTGGAGTCCGTACCCCTCGGCCTGGTACTTATTCTCTCCTTCCAGGGTCTCAACGGCAATGTAGTCACGGAAAGATTCTTGAAGATTCTTCATCCCCTTGACATTCAATTGTATGTCTGCAGAATTTTCGGATCAGTAGAATATGAGAAGAGTAGCGCACAAATCCTTACCGTAGAAATCTTCCGACCGTGCAGACTCGTAGTTGACGTTGACACACTTGATGTAACTCTTCATCTTGCCGACAAAGAGCTTGTTAATAGCGCCTTCTGCCGCAGTGCCTTTCATCTTAATTTCGAGTTTATCTTGGAGAACACGGTTGAACTCTTGCACGTCATGCTGCATGAATGAATCCAGCGACTTCCAACCAAACGACTTTGTCAACTCGTTGGTGCCTGGAAAATTATCGTGGTGAGAAGAATACGATGAGGAGTGTAAGGTTGGGTGACGAACCAACGGGCTGGTCAGAGGTCTGGAGGTGGTAAAATACTCTCTGTAGAGCTAAGGATACACTTTCTGTGGGAGTATCATCTTCTGTTGGTATTTGATACACAGCCTGCAAATCAAATTAGGTTAGGGAGGAAATGAGGTAGAGGAAATAGGCCAAACACACTCGACGGAAATAGTTGGTTAGGAAGAGAGATTGAAGGAGCGAGTTCATATAACATGTTGCGCCCTGATTCTTGAGACCCACGTATCCTGTCTCTTTCTTGGAATCATAGCTAGAATAGAAAGTTTAGGACATGGACCCTCGTAGAACAGGTTCGACTCACTTCTGGAAGTTGTGCCATAGGACACCAGTAGGGTCCTTCAACACCCGAACGAACACTGTAACTTCAGCCTCATCATTCTCGATGATCGGACGCTTCTGAACTTCTTGGGCATTATACAGTTTTCTGAGATCGTGGAAACGGGTGAATCCCCAGTCACACTCCTCGGCGACAAACCGATGATGCGCGTCTACCGATAAGGAATGTTTAGAACGAAACAGCAGGAGACATAGAGGAAACAGTACATACGGCTGACGACGTAGGTGTAGGGGTCCTGTACGTTGGACATAACAAGGGCAAACTGGGCACACGCGTGCCAGTCGGTTGATGTCTTTGGATCGGCATAGTCAAGATATATAGAAACGGACTCGTTCGGCGGCGCATTCGAGTTCCCAGTAGGGAAGAGCAGTATTCGCCTATAGGCGAACCATATTTTGAGCGGCGAGAAACGACAAAAGAGGCGCGCGAACGTCATACCATCTGTGGCCACCACACTCAAACTCCTGACTGGTCAGTTTCTTCTCCAGTGTCTTCCACTTGGTTAGTCGCCAAGTGAAGACCTGAAAATCCTCGATTTCATGCCCAAGGTCAGGCATATTCTTCCCGGCGAACGCCTCGTCTATTCACATCGAAGGGGCGTAGCGCAGTCAGATCGAGGCCGAGGTCTATCGAAAAGGATTTCGCCAGCTTACGATCGTAGACGCTTGGCACTTCATCCACTTCCATGGTGGCCGTTGGAGATGACCCCTTCTCGTCGATCACTTCTATTGGGACAGCTTCCGACTGCCGTCGCAATGACCCAGAACTGATCAGCGCCTCGCAGTCGTCGATAAGAATGTGGTAACAAATAGCATACCATTTGGTAGATATCGCTATCGAGTTATGGAAGGCTGAGAGGAATTGTAGATGATGGCCAACGCTCACGACCCAGCGCGTCTTAGCTGACACACACACAACGACTCGGGCTCCGGCGTTACCCGCCGCTACCGCCGCAGTGCATCCTTTTTTTGGTCCCTCCACATCTCTCAACAGTTCGAGGCTCACCACTCTGTTATCACCAATAAAATACGGGTTCTTCAGTGCTTGGAATTTCCTTCCTGTCCGCTGTCTTTCTGTTATTTTTCTCGTTCTTTTTTCGTTTTGTGTGCCTATGCACAGGCCTTAGATATCCGACAGGAGCGTCTTTGACTGGGCGATCAATTCGTCTATCGCTTTTAGCATCTTCACTGATGCTGCCGCTCATGTTTATTCGCGAGTGGCGGGGTGAGCTCACCAGCGCTTTGCTGGGTATTGTCGGTCATGAGTCATTCCCGTGCAAGAACGAGCCAGTGTATCATCGTACGTCCTTGACATAGAGATCTGATCACGTCTTGTGATTAGTTTCTGTCGGTGTTACCACCGGTACGCCGCATTGGCGGAGGGTTCATGGATCAATGAATTTTTGGGCTTTCCGCTTTTTGCGGAACCTGTCCCCACTTTTCTCCATCCATGCATCCAAACATATATTTTTCATACTTTTACCTACATTTGTTATCTCTGTACACTCCAGCCTGCTATGCCTATATATTCTACCATGTGTCCAATGATTGCTCCCAGTTCATGGGGTTGAACTTGCTACAGAACCCTCAGTACAGCTTTTTGACGTACAAATATAAAGCTCTTTCACCAGCAATCAAGTTCTGTACAAAAATATACCCCTTTGAACCGCATTGGGAACCAAATGTGAGTGTATCGGGGACGTCTCAGAAAGAAGAGCCTTTCGGCGGGCAGGTTGTGGAGATATGACGGAAGCCAGAAAGACAGTGCAGTTGCTAGTGCGGCAAATGAGCGAGCGTCTCAAGAGAGCTCCCTTGAGAGTCAGTAACAAAAAGGTAAAAATGAGCTTTCAGGAAAACCAAGCGTATAAGTTCCAGAATGATCATATCACAACTCCGAAACTCCTCCTATCCACTAGAGCAAAAGTGATGATCTGACCCAGGGTCGAACTGAGGACCTTCAGTGCACATTGACATACAATGTAAAACTGACGCGCTAGCCACTGCGCCACCAGATCGTCTCCGTTGAAATCGGGAGTCATTGCTTTTTGGATGTTTGAAATTTCCTCGGTACGTTTTTGAGCAGACATGGACATTAGATAAAGTAGAATGTAACAGGATACTGTCAGCTTCTTGAATAAAATGATCGAATTTCCGCCCCGTGTCCCCCTCTGGTTCGGAACCATCAAATATGCTTGAGACAACTGAACGCCTTGGACTTACGGAGCCCCAACATCCTCAAGTACTTTATCCCTTCCTTCAACTAGAGCCCCTAGTTCTATTAGAAATTAAGCTGATTTGATCTATAAATTTAGTCTTGAGCTATCCGGGTGCTTTGATTGTTTGGCAAGGGGGTTGATTTGAGTCCTCCTTGGGACAGATCCCCAAATATATCACGATCCAGTGCAATACGAGGGACAGAATGGTCCCGCTCTTAATTCTTATCGACCTAAGCCTTCAATCGTTACCCCGTCCAAGTCAAGTACAGTGTCAATACTCATTGCAAGAACTCTCTCACGGGCTACATTTCCACTATAGCCGGCCAGATTTGCATTGACTACCTTGACTGACACTCTGAAACGCTTCGAACAGGGATCGCCCATTGAACTCTCCACAACTTGAAAATAACCCGTGCCCTGATAACTATCATAGAGGAGTCAGATGGTTGAGTCCACGGTCAAGATGAAAAGACAGGTCACACGACAAAACTGGTTCCGAAAGTCACGATCGCGCACGGAACCGTCACGGTGCCTCGAACTCACTCGATCGATTTGTGCGAATGACACTCAAGGCGCTCGAAAAGGGCGCATTCCAGTTATATGACCTAAAGGTCATCGTTGTTGTTCCTGATGGCACACCCGACGTGACACCATCCACACTCTTGCCCTGCAATGCATATCTCAACGATTCATTCGAGCTTCGCGGAGAGCTGCTATTCCTGCCACCTGGTCAAGGGATGTCAATCTACTCGATAGGTTCGTTGCTTTTCTCACTATTCAATTCATGTTCACGAGCGCTGACCGTGTTTTGCGGCCGAATCACGGCGTATTGTACAGCGAGCGTCCTTCCCCTCCTCGCGGCGAAGCAGCGCGTCACGCAGCCCAATGACTGGATGTCGTACGACGCGGATGTTGCATGCCCCGACCCCTTATGTCCCTCTCGCTTGCGGATTAAGCGAACTGCGATACGGACCTTCTACCCTGATGGCTCTCAGGAAGTGGAACAATTGCAGAGTGATGTCGAGAGCCAAGGGCAAGGCGAAGTAGTAGATGTGAGGAAATAACAAGCCTCGATTGCGATTATACTTGATTCATTATCATTTAGAGCACATAGTTGAAGTCGATAAATCGTCCAATTCCCAATAATACCAGCGCACCCTTACGCCTCCCCCCCTCCTGAGTCCTAGTGCTGCACTGCTCCTGCGCCCCTGAAACGTCTGCCCTTTATCGCACCGACCCTCACGATAACGCCCGCATGCACATTGGATGTTCCGTCGAGCCAGCTTTGAAAGTTTCCGGCAAATCCGTACGGGTCAAACTCGAGAGGAGGCAAGGTCGGCGTAATCCCGCCTAAATGACGCATTCCCTTCGTCACCCCGTCTTCATCTAGATCTTCGCTATTGATCGACCCGTTGGTGTTAAAAGCGGAGTGGGGGCGGTAGCCGAGAGCCTCGTGTCCGGGCGCCTTGGATTGAGCACTAGATGTGCTACTGCACCATGAGCGGGATCTCGCCAAACGAGACTTTCCTACCAAGACTTCGTAGCCACTTGGCTCGAGAGCAAGAAATTCTGGTGTATGCACACTAGCAAGCACCTCATCGACAGAATCCAACACTGCTAAGGCGAACCCGGATGTGTCGACAGAAGGTACAGGAAGGCGGAACTTGCGCAACGTCGGAACTCGAGATAGTGGAGAGGAATTGGTCCCGGTCTCCATCAGCATAGGTTCCGTAGATAGTGAATGAGCTTGGATATTGACAAAATGATGGCAAGGACTCTTCGGAGGAACGGGAGGCGGAACATCATTCCCTGCAATTGAATCACCGACTTGTGTCATTATGGACGGCGCTTGATTTGAATCATTGGGTGAGGTGGTCCGCGTAGTGATTTTGGTCTCATTATTGCCAATTTTGTGGTTGAGATGATCGCCGGCAGTGAGATGCCTCTCTGTCGCTGTCTGGCTTGTGTCCTGTGTCAGCTCCGGGGAGATTACCTTGGTCCTTGATCCTGGAAATTTTCTAGTCTTCTTTCGGTTCAATACTCCATCCGGGGCCGAGATGTGCTCAAGAGCGAAGGAAAATTGCGGAAGCTGAGGTGGAGCTTCTGTTACATTCGGCTTGGCCTGTACCGGGGCTGGAGTGTTGGCGGGTTGTGGAGTAGAAGATTCCTTGGCCGTCGTCTGGGGTTGTGGAGCATCTGCGGGCTGGCTCGTAGTGAGAGTCTCTGAGTCAAGTGAGCGGCGTTGGGCTTCCTGTCCTTCCGCAAACCCATCGCTAGCCGTGCCGATGGATGAGACTGATGCCCGCCTGCGAGGTTTTGAAGCTTTCGGTCGGGGTGGCTCGGCACGCTGGTTCCACAGCACTTCAGGATCGCTAGAAAGTCGTCGTGCTTTTTGTTTCATTGTTTCCGAGGAACCGTCATTATCCACGGGCTCGACTGGCTGCTTTCCCGATAATGTTCGGCCACCTGAGAGGGTTTTTGTGCCACCCAGTGATCCATACCGTGGCGAGCGACTGGGAATCGTCGATTGCGTCGGGAAAGCCAATGATCGTGAGGAAGAGGCGATGGAAGATGTAGACTGAACGCGTCGTAATATCCGCTTGAAAGGAGCCGCCTTTTGAGGTTTTTTCTTGTCAGCTGGCGTAGGCTTGGGGTCGTCTTCTCTTGGTGGCATAGTCGCCTTCAGTAGTGGAATACCATCAGCAGTTGGTGGTGGACTCAGCAGAGTAAGATTCTGGGGCTTGGGAGTTGGAGCCAACATTTTCGAGGCGCCGCCGTTTGAAGAGTGACAAGATGGTGGGATCGGAAGGGTGGAGAGGATACTAGGTGCCGACTGAGCTCGTGTCTGCTGAGAATTGTCTTCAGGTTCGGTACGCGCCTGGGACTCGAGGCTAGGAGACTTGCTCAATATCAAAGGGACTGTAATGGACAATTCGTTGAACATCACTGTAGGTGCAAATTATACAGAACGTGGTGATGCAAACTCACAACCATTGACGCCCTCGAGGGATGAAGCATGAGAATAACTCGAACGGAGAGGCATCACCATCGAAGCCAATTGCTCGTGAGAAGGTCGACGGAAGATAGGTACACCCTTTTGACCTTCTGAGATATCTTTATAAGCGGCGGCGAGTGCCATCCAGTCCTTAGCCCCAATGTCGGCCCCCTGTATGCAAATAGATTAACCACTAGCACCCACATAACAAGAACGTGACAACTTACTGGAGTAGAGGGATTGGAGTCGAGGAATGATACCATTTTCCCTTCAGACTCAGAACTCCAGATACAGACGGAATTCTGGCGCCTTTTGGGGTTGCCATTACCATCGAGCGTCGGTGCTTCGAGGAAGATATTGGGAAGATCAGGGATGAGATGGCGAGCAATGCCTGTAGGTTTGGGTGCGGGAGGTCCCGGGATCTCTTCCAGCGCGATTCCTCGATCGTTTAGGGTCGGAGTGACTGGAGGTACCTGGAATGGATTACAGAGGAATACGGGTGAATCGGGAGCGCGTTTTGCATGCAAAGTACCCTTATTGAGCTTGAAGCCACTGATCAGGGGCTCAGAGTGGCGCTCAGACTGTTTCGCGGGTATATGCTGTTCCTTTGAATGAGTGTTGCCAGTGCTAGCTCGTCGAAAGCGAGAAAACATTCTGCAGAGATCTCAACAGGTAGCTAGAATCAGTCTCAAGGTACAACCAGTAGTACGCGGCAGAGAGCAAAGGAGACAGAGAACGGGGATGAATGGGCTCCACTCCGTGGGTATCTTATATAAGTGGGTCATTTTGCGAGTGCGGCAGACTCAGACGAGGCGTGATTGAGGAAACCGCCGTGGGAACAAAAGGTTAATGTGTCACACGCGACTCGGAGACAGTCACAGAAATTATTCCCAAGCGACTGAGCTGCAAACAACACACACTCACCGCAATCTGTCAAGCGGATGATCCGGGAGGTGGAACTCAGAGTCGTGGACCAGTGATTGTCCACTTGTTGAAAATAAGATGAACCCTCGAGACCATGATGGCTGCCTGGCTTGTGAATATGCAACGGGACAAACGTACACCTTCATTCTCTCACCTGAGCCTTCCCGCCTATGCAAATTCGCCGGATCCTCATAAGACCTGAGCACAAACCGACAGGCAACGCTTACTCCGTCTCCGGCTACTCTATCCCCTCTATCCACCCTTCCCCGCCTATCATGGCCACCAAAACTTTCACCCTTGCTGAGGTCGCCAAGGTTGGTCTGCAACCTAGGCTCTTCGACCAGTTGTCGTCACCCGAGGCTGACGTGGAATCTTTATCTCACGGTAGCACAACACTGAGGAGGACCTCTGGATCATTATCGATGGCAAGGTCTACGATGTGACCAAGTTCCAAAAATTCCACCCTGGTGGTCGCAACGTTCTCTATGATCCCAAGAGCGGTACGTCTTGTCGCAGCTCTGAAACTCCAACTCGAACAAGATTGACCTAAATGACGATGACCCAATATAACAGCCGGCAAGGATGTGACCAGCGTCTTCTTCCAACTCCACCGTGCGGACATCATCGAGAAGCCCGCCTACAAGCGTCTGGTTATCGGAACCGTTGAGGGCCAGACTTCGCAATTCCTCAAGGCTCCTTCAGATGCTTTGAGCGTCGTCCCCTACGGCGTGAGTTATGCCGGTGCTATAATTATCCGAGTTTGTCACTGATTTCTTTGCCCAAAGGAACCCGAGTGGTTGAACCCCAAGTTCTTCTCTGCCTACTACAAAGACGTTCGTATAGCTTTCCGAATAACAAGGAGTTATGTTTCATCGACTGACGATAATACATCTATTAGAGCCACCGCAAGCTGCAGAAGGCTCTCCGCGCATTCACCAACGAGGTACGCTCGTTTTACTCGTCATCAAGACACTATAGCACATCTAACATATATATGAACTTTTCCTACTATAGCTCGTCATTCCCGATGCTCTGCTTCACGAGGAGGATGGAAAACCTCCATCGCAATCGCTCATTGACAAGATGGGGTAGGTAACAACCAGTGACGAGCTCAGCAACCGGTACTGATCGCCCAAATTTAGTGAGCTCAACATCCTGGCTATGCGTCTTGGTCCCGGGAAGCACCTTAAGGGTCGCACCCTGATGAACGGACTTGTCAAGCCGGAGGAGGTATGTGTCTGTGCGATGGGCCGCTTTTACACGTCCTTTTATTCACGAAATATCGTGCTACTCCACAGTTCGACTACTTCCACGAACTCATCATCACCCAAGAATTCGGACGACACGGCTGCCGTGGGTACGGTGACGGTCTCTCTGGAGGTAAGCAAGGCATCCATGTAGATGCAACACTTCTCGTTGACTCAACTTCCATACTGTTGTTGCTCAGGTATGGTTATTGGTCTCCCTCCGATCTTGAACTTCGGCAAGGGCGAGCTCCAGACCCGCATCTTGGATGAGGTTCTGAGCGGCAAGAAGGTGCGTTTCCTTGATGGGGATTCCTCTTTTGCTTTTGTTAACAATTGTCAATGTTACAGTACATCTCTCTTGCTATCTCTGAGGCCTTCGCCGGCTCTGATGTCGCCGGTCTGCGTACAACTGCCGTGAAGACTCCTGATGGAAAGCACTTCATCATCAACGGCACCAAGAAGTGTGTGCGACTTTCGTAGCTGCATTTGTGAGATGTCTACTGACACTAATTTGATTATAGGTGGATCACCAACGGCACCTTCTCTGACTACTTCACTGTTGCCTGCCGCACCAAGGTAAACATAATCCACAGGAGAATGGCCGTTCGAGCCCCATTTAACCCCATACTTGCGTTTACAGAAAGGATTGACTGTCCTCCTCGTGCCCCGGGGACCAGGTGTCGAGACCAAGTCCATCAAGACCAGCTACTCTCCCACCGCCGGTACTGCTTTCATCACCTTTGACCACGTCAAGGTGCCCGTTGAGAACGTTCTCGGTGAGGAGGAGAAGGGTCTCTTCGTTGTCCTGTCCAACTTCAACCACGAGCGATGGGTCATGGCTGCCAACTCTGTGCGGTGCCAGAGGAACATTCTCGAGGAGTGCCTCAAGTGGGCGAATCAGCGTATCATCTTTGGCAAGCCTCTGATGGTACGTCATTAATCGATTGGCCAGATTGTTAGGCCGGGAATTATTTCTAACCCTTAATCTCGCTTGTAGGAGCAACCTGTTGTTCGCCACAAGCTCGCCAACATCATTGCCCGTATTGAGACTGCTCAAGGTCCGCCTAATTACTATTATGCAGACGGATGATTTCTGACATGTACTATAGCATGGCTCGAGAGCATCACCCACCAGATGTGCAACATGAAGTACAAGGACCAGGCTGAGCACCTCGCCGGCGTGAGTGGCCACTTATTTAGAACTGCTAACCTCGCAACTGAACCGTACCCGCTACTCTTTAGCCCATTGGTATCCTAAAGATGTTCTGCACTCGCACCGCCCAGGAAACCGCTGCTGATGCCGTCCAAATCTTCGGTGGACGTGGTATCACCAAGACTGGTCTTGGCTCTGCTGTCGAGCACTACCACCGCACCGTCACTTTTGACGCGCTCCTCGGAGGTGCTGAGGACGTCCTCGGTGATCTCGGTGTCAGGCAAGCGGCGAAGAAGATCCCCAAGAATGCGCGGTTGTAAACTGGAGAGAGAGAAGCCAAACGGAATCCTAGCTAGCCCGTGCTTTTGTCACCCATCATCACTCAACTCACACGACCTCGTTGAGGGCGCAACAGTCATGCCCACAATCATTCTCATTGATTCTTCTTTGTTAAATTGTTAGTCTACATCTTCATCTGGTACCATATACTGTATTTTTGGTAGAGCTACACGCTTGAATCAAGACATTCATTTCTTTTATCAATCGACTGTCCTCCCCAGTATGAAATCCCCACAACAAAGCTGCGGCATTTCACTGAGTCAGCATGACTGTTGCTAGTAACTTATGTGTATGGTATTTTCACGGGTATCCTGAAAGCCGGAGACCTGCCGTGGAATAGCAAATAGGGTGTGCTCCGTTTACAACGGATCTCTGCGCCTGCCCACGATATGTCAAGTATCCAAACTGTGTGGGATTGGCACACTGGCTCATTGAACACCGGCTCACGCGTATTACTCGCTCCGCCACCTCTTACTTTCACCTCTCACTCGTCCCAAGCGCAAACTTGTCTTCATCGCGCACCTTTGTACGACGTCGACGAGCCAAAACATGCCTGAATACACGTTCGAGGAAGTGGCCAAGGTGAGCAAGCTGGTTCCCACGCTCGACTGCCTCTCCTCCGGCTCATGCTGGGATCTTCGGAACGACCGTGAACGTACTCTAGCACAACAAGCCTGGTGACTTATGGATCGTGGTACGTGTAGCGGTAGCGAAGAGCTGATGTGATCCTGATGAAAGCTCCTGTCAGATTGACTCCAAGGTCTACGACCTCTCCAAGTTCGCCAACTTGCACCCCGGTGGCCCGCAGGTTCTGTACGATGCTGAAGTTGGTACGTCACATTAGAGCCAATTTTGATACCTACATGCCCCTCGGTTCTCAATGCCCATGGTGTCTATCTTCCAGCTGGAAAGGAATGCACAGATGTCTTCTTTGGCCTTCACCGTCAAGAGATCCTCGCAAAGCCAGGCTACAAGCGGCTTCAGGTCGGGACCGTCAAGGGCAAAAAAGAAACGATCTTTGCCCGTGCTGCTGGTGCTCTTAACACCGTCCCTTATTCCGAGCCTCTCTGGCTCACGGAGGGTTTCAAGAGCCCATTCTACACCGAGTCTCATCGCCGGTTCCAAAAGGCTGCCCGAGAGTTCTGCGACAAGGTCATCATTCCTGATAGCGAGATCAAGGACACCCAGGGGAAACCTCCAGACATGGCCATGTTTGAGAAGCTCGCCAGTGTGAACATCCCTGCCATGCGTCTTGGTCCTGGTCCTCACCTGAAGGGCCGTGTCTTGCTGAATGGAGCCGTTCAACCAGAGGAGGTGGGTATATCTGTTCGATTTCCCTCGTCCGCCCCTACTGACAACCAACTAGTTCGATTACTTCCACGAGATGATCCTTACCCAAGGTGGGCAATCAATCCTTTGTCCTTGTGATCCCTCTCCTCACACGGGACTTGCGTTCAATAGAGATGAGCAACCCCGCCACTCGAGGGTACAATGATGGTCTCCTCGGAGGTCTCATCATTGGACTCCCCGCGGTGATGAACTACGGCTCGGCCGAGCTCAAGGCACGAGTCATGCCAGATATTCTGGCTGGCAAGAAGGTACGTTTGCATCTATCCTAATATATGAGCAGCCCACGCTCAATTTATATTCTAGTGCATCTCTCTGGCCATCTCTGAAGCTTTCGCTGGTAGCGATGTCGCTGGTCTTAGGTACGCTACATTTGTCCAACGTTGGCTCGTGCTGGGGAATAACCAGGAGGGGCTTCGTTAGAACTACCGCGACACGAACTCCCGACGGAAAGAGCTTTATCGTGACCGGGACGAAGAAGTGGATCACTAACGGCCACTTCTCCGATTGGTTCGTCACCCCATGCAAGACCGAGGTCAGTACCTAGCACGTTTCAACTTTTGTGATTGTGAAGTCTAAATTCATAGAACCACCTACACTGGCGCTACAGAAAGGAATCACTGTCTTGCTCGTTCCACGAACGGAGAAGGTCACCACAAAAATCATCAAGACTTCATACTCCTCTGCTGCAGGAACGGCACTCATTTTCTTCGATGAGGTCGTCGTGCCTGCTGAAAACATAATTGGTGCGCACTTTTCAGGCTCCTGCTGCCTATATTCTCGGCCCCCACTGAAACTCTGATTTTGTCGTAGGCCCTGAACATGGCGGTCTGATCGTCATCCTGGCCAACTTCAACCACGAGCGGTGGATGATGACCAACTGCACTGTGCATATCGAACGTGCTATTGTCAAGGAGTGCTTCCAGTACGTCGCGTTTTCTCAACTCGACTGTCCCCCTTCAATTCTCAGTCTATATCCTCCAGATGGGCCAACCAGCGCAAGATCTTCGGGAAGTCTCTCCTTGAGCAGGCTGTGGTTCGCGCAAAGTGTGTATCCAGTCATATGGTAACCAAATTCTCGGTCTGATCGCTTCTGTAGACTGGCCGCGATGATCGCACGAGTGGAGACATCTCAAGGATGGCTCGAACAGATCACATACAACATGTGCCACATGGTAAGTTGCCTTGGCTCTCTCCAGAATGTTTAGCACAAAAAAATCACATATCATTCGCCTCTAGCCTTATAAAGAACAGGCAAAGAAGCTTGCTGGTCCCATCGCTCTTCTCAAGATGCACACGACTCGCTCAGCCCAGCAAACCGCAACCGACGCAGTGCAACTGTTCGGTGGCCGAGGTACGTCCCTCCTGTAATCTTGGCACTCGGTATTTGGCGCATCATCTGATATGCTTTCTCCTCTTTTCTCCTGCCAGGCATTACACCCTCCGGTCTTGGTCGCGTCATCGAGGCTTATCACCGAACCATTCCAACGGACGCTGTCCTTGGTGGAGGTAAGTAACTTCGCGCGCACATGCAGTTGAATTTTGTTCCTGATTATCTGCTCCGTTCTCAATAGCCGAGGATGTCCTTGCCGATCTCGGTGTTCGACAGGCGATGAAGTACTTCCCCAAGAACTCGCGTCTATGATTTTAGAATCAGGTTATGTTCTCTCTGCATCGGCGTGTATACAACAAGATAGTTTTTGTTAGTTACTATTGATTTACTTCTGGATCACCAAAAGAGCGAGAAGTGTGAACAGCGTGATGATGAGCTTCATATACCTCCCCCAACAAGATGCACCGACCAGCCGCCAAGAAACGTTAACAGCACCAGCACCAACAGCAGTAGCGATAGCAGCAAGAAATGTCGAAAGGCAACGGCACCCTATTCCGGCAGAGACACCCCACAAGCAGCAAAAGTAGCACCAAGCGACCTCTCCTTCAACAGCCCTCCAGCCCATTGCATATCTTTCAGTAGCGAGCCGCCTTGCATCTCTCGTACAATATTCTGCAAACTGTTGGTGATCCTGTAGTTCTCCTCGCTAAGCTCGTTGAAAGATGCTGCCAGAGATGCGCCAAAGGCTGTGAAATCGGTTTCCACTTCGCGGAGGGCTTCGTAGTGATGAGCACTAGCAGAGGAGATTACCAGGCACGTTTCCGTCAGTGAGCGATACAGTTTTACTCCCGGACTTGGCGTATCATGAGGGAATACTAGGATAGAAGCAAGGAAAATGTCATACTAGGCCTCGGCTTCATGTGATAGTTCCAACTTGATATTTTCCATCACGCCATCGCGGGCCGAGAGGACTTCACGACGGATCCCACCAAATTCATCACGCTTGGACTGGACAAGAGTCTGAGAAAAAGACGAATCAGTGAGTGGCAGGCCACACCGCTTCAATGAAGCCAACAATACTTGGGAAATTTGATTCAGGATCTTCATCGGATGGGACCAGTATATCAGTGAGCGCAACGCGACGGAGAACAAAGAGTGAGATAACCTACATCAATCACAGCGTCAGCCCATTCAGAATCGCTGTCAGGCTTGGGGATAGGTTTGAAAGGTTTAGTGATATCGATTGGAGCCAATTTGCGAGGACGGTTTGATGGTACTGAAACCGGGAGCTCGATGAGACGATCATTTTATGACAAGGTGCAATATACACGTACAGGCGGATTTCTCAACAGCAGCGGAGGGAATGATTTTCTGAGCAGCAGATTCTTCGGTAGAACCTTCGGCGAATGATACAGTCTGACGAGAGCGAATTGGGAGAGCGGCTGGCTTCTACGGACGCAAAATTGAGATCGAAAAACAAAATATAGGGCACAGCTTACCGTAGCGTGTGCTGACTTCAGAGCACTAACAAGTGGAGATGATGCCAAAATACGGGATTCCGGCTTGAAGGGAGAAGACACCAAAGGAGATATGGGTAAGCGTTTCTGAATTGTAGGGGTAACGTTCCGAGCAGGAGGCTGGTGTGGAGCGCGCAGGCTATTCTCGCCATCGAGGTGAGTCAGATCAACAGTTGACGACCGGCCTGTGGTTTCATGCCGCAAATCAGCAAGACCAGGAACCTTCACAGCAGGTAAAGGCTATTGAAGGAAGCAAATTGAGCCTAAAGGGCCGCTCAGGTGGGATGGACAACGGACTTTGGACAACAGGGCGACCCTCTCTGCTCGAGAGCCTGGAGTGGGGGACGATGTGTATACATGATTGACGGGGCCATCCTGTTATGATATTTAGTAGAGGTAAGGTCAAGCGAAACTGCATAAATACCTTTCGAGGATCAAACGATTTCTGCTTCGTTTTGGTCTTGTTTGTTGTTTGGATCTGAGAAGATTGGCTTAGATGACTGGTAAGATGCGAGAACTAAGAATTTTCTCCCACCATTTCCTGTACCTGGGATGGCGCAGTTAGCTTCTCTGGGATGGGACCGGGGTCCGCTTCAGTCTGGACGAGAGTGATGTCGTCAAAATCGGAAGCCTCGGTTTCTCCACTCGTTCCAGCGATTGTACTGAAACTTTTCCATGGGGCTCGTTTATTCTTCTGAGATTTTTTGGCTGGAGAAGGTGGGATCGTTTCGGGCGCGGTTATCGCTTTTTTCTGCGATGCATTATCCAGGAACTCGCGGTCGCACCAGGACTGACATGACATAGGACACAAATTCACTCACGGGAGTTTGGGTTTCACTCGTTAGCTTCGAAGTTTCAGTGTTGTCAACAGGATGCTGTGGCGGGGATGAATCGATCTGCTCAATCATAGCGGAGTTTGTGCCGGATGCGGTACGAGCTAGCTTGGGATTTTGAGGGCTTGACATGATAGGTTCCAGATCGCTCATTATACGTTTCATCTTGGTTTTGGGAACGTTGCGTTGCTTTGGATTGGGATCGAAATCCATTGTGTCCACGTCCGACTCGACTGCATTTGCCAATCCTCGAGTGACGCGTGAGCTCGTCATGTTGATTCGAGGATCGTGCTTAGGTGGCGGGGAACTGGATGACTTCGAATTTGTAGGTGGAGGCTCGTCGAATTCCCTCATAGGGGACGGTTGCTTGAGATGGCCAGGCTTGGGAGAAGGTTTAGCCTCCTTTCTGTGCTTCGTTGTCTTGCCATACTTCTTGGGGCGTGAAGACTTGACAACATGCGAAGCTTGTGCCGTAGGAGCGAAACGGGGAGTTCGACGATCGGGATTGGCTGATTGTGACAGTTTCTGGCGCTTGGGGGGAGGACCAGTAGGCTCCACATCATCGTGTGGGGATTTACTAGTGAGTGCCTTTACTAAGGCACCGCTAGGTGTCCTATTCGGGGAGGGAGGGTCAGAGAGATCACCATCGCTAGTACAATCAAACAGCGCGCTGAGGTAAGCTTGAGGTTGAGAGTTCGCGGGGGAGTTATGGACTGTATTGCGGTATTGCGAAGTGGTCACAGCTTCATGTTCAGGGTTGGGGAACTCTTCGAGGGTGACAGATTCCGATAAGGCAAGCTCGATGTCTGCGACCAGATTTGGCGTTAGCAAGCTACCATTGGGAAGATAAGGACGTAACACACTTTTAATCATTTCCTCCCTCTTATCCTATAGGAAGAATTAGGTCGAGATCGCGACAGAAGAGCGTTAGACGTACCTGAACCCTCAAAAGGGCGGTATCTCCGTTAGCCTTGGGGACAAGTTCAACTCCAGGCGTCTTTGACGAGCGAGAACGCTTCCGAGACTCTGATAGACTCTTGCTGATAGCCTTACCAGCCTGACCAAAATTGAATGAAGCAGCGATATTGAAGTGAACGTATGACTGACCTGTTGTCGACTGAGTAGCTCTTGTCGGAGCCGCGGTCCTTCGGAAATCGGAAGCTTGAATTCCAGCTCAAGTGGGAGGTTTGGCGAAGGTACAAGCGCCACAAAGAGTAGACATGGTGGTTTGTTAAGACCGAGGCGAACGTACATATGCATTCCTGGGTGATAGTCATGATTGTGAGGACGGTGAGACGTCACTGGCAGCTGTTGATGTGCGCACCTTGAACATCCAAAACGATCGAATCAACATCGGCGAAATCAGCCGTCAAGCCTTCGGTTTTTCCTTCAGACTATTATGCTAGTAAGGAACAAGTGAACGCGTGGGGGAAGGGAGGTTATACTTACATCGACGCAGTTAAAGACGAACCCATTTTGATCAATCCAGAGGGTTGGCTGATGGGGAGGGAGAGAAAATTTCTGGTTGCCGAAGCATACGTCATAAGCATCGAAGATTTGAGCTCTGTAAATGAGCGCTGGGTCATTTCTTGGCCAAACTATCGATAAAGAGAAGAGGTGACCTTAAAGGATCTTCCGACATGATTTTTGAGAGTTTTATCATTTTCTTCCCGCCAAAGGGTAAGTGAGGACGGACCATCCGGCTTCTGGGAAGAAGGCTTACCTCAGAGGGTGTCGTTGACTTGTGGTTCCCAAATACGCTGCCAAACGCCTTCACTGCTTTCGGTGTGAAGGCAGACTTAATCGGTGAGCCTTGAAATATGTCTATCCAGAGCTTATTACGTTCCTCCTTTGGTGAATACTTATGAGCAGCGTTGATAGTATGCGTGAATAACTCCAGCAGTGGTTCCATCAACAAGCTCTCTGATGAGGCGTGTTAGTGGTAGATATAGCATAGGCGAATGAAAAGAGACACACCGTAGATATCGGCAATTGCTGAGGAGAACTGGTGACTAGTGGGGGAACGTAAGTGGCTAACTATTGGGGTGTCACAATACTGGTACTCACATGCCCAGCACGGCTGGATCTAGCAAAACTCGGGCGTTTGAAGGAGAACCCCGACAGGAATCCGCAAGAGTGAAGATGATCTGCGAAGATGTTATTGAGATTTCGACATTTTAACATGAATAATAACAATGTCCTCACTGCAACCCTAATCTCGATCGAAAGTTTGTTTCGGAAAGAGGACTTCCATAATTTAGCAAGCGCGGGTAGGACGTCTTTCCCCATGAGCCCCAAGTCTAGAACGGAGTTATTGAAAAGAAGCATGGGAGTCTATCAACTGCAGACCTGAATCGCGATCATCGAGGTATGTCTAAGGTGGGGAGGTCTTAGAGTATAGAGTAATGGCGGAGTTGAGATATTTACCTGAAGGCAAGATATGATCCCTCGGTCCAAAATGAGCGTCCAGCCACTGATTTCATCTGAGCCCCGACTATATGGTGATTGGGCCGGAGCGTTCTCAAGCTTGATCTCAGAGATGTACAGTATGAGCTCGCCCAGCAGTCTCAGAGCTTCGGCAGAGGCCAGACGGCAAAAGACCGCGAATTTCTTTGACAAGAACTCTTTCAAGTCTTCGGCCGCCCTGGAGGACAAGCTGTCAGGCGTTAACTGGGCGTGCAGGAGCGGTGAGCAAGAATCGACGATCATGGCAAAATAAGGCACGGACAAGGGAATGAACGTATCCTGATAGAGCCCCCGCTATATCGCGCCCCTCTGGATGCTGCTTCCAGGCCTTCTCCAATCGTCGTGCGGCTTCTCGAACGCGACGGTCCGACATGATGATGTGTTGTTGTTGTTGATTGTGGTGTGTTGTCGACGCGTTTCAACCGCGTCCAACAAACAACTCGACTGACTCACTCGATGATCAGAGAACTATTCGGAGGTGCTATTACAGTTGAACTCCCTGATGGCCTCATCGATGCCTCGTCAGTATATTGTTCTGATTATTTTTCCGATCCGCTTTGATGATTGAATTTTGGATAGGGATCTGCGACAAATCCCGGACACCCAAGAGGTCTTCTTGACCCCTGACTCTGATGTGACATACATCATTGAGATACTTGAGAGCGTCAACGCTAAGGATCTCATAGAAGCTACAAAGTGCAATCCAGTAC
Source organism: Clavulina sp. PMI_390 (assembly GCA_015039315.1). Lineage (NCBI taxonomy): Eukaryota > Fungi > Basidiomycota > Agaricomycetes > Cantharellales > Hydnaceae > Clavulina > Clavulina sp. PMI_390. Next base: position 49,034 of record WIDE01000011.1, read on the forward strand.
TCTAGTTCTTCAGCCAACCGACTAAGCTCTGCCATTCTAGGTTCCATTTCGAATCTCTAGCTCATGACAATGATGCCTCCTCATCCTCCATCGAATCCGTCGAAATTTCGGATACGACTCGTGAGCTCCCACAGCCCACCCCATATATTCTCCAAGGCTCTCAGCTTGTCCGGAAGTACAACCGGCCTACTCCCGATCAAGTTCAGATCCTCCTCGCACTCTTTCGCGTCGATGGTCACAACTCCGATATTGTGCTTACGTTAAACGCGCCCGTGCAATCTTCTAATGCCGAAGTGAAAACGATCAGCTCAGGAGACTGGATCACTATCGCCCACGCATTCCATCAAGCGGTCAAAACCTTCACGATCGTCGATTTTGGCCTGTTTGCTTGAGCCACACCAACCTCCATTTTTCTTACCCTCCAACCCATGTATACTTCATTCACTGCCGCGTCCCCCCCCCCACATTGTACTCGACACCCCACGCTGTCTTCTGTACTCTCCATCCAACCGTATAACTTGTTTCGAAGAATCCATCTTCTCTGTCATCTGTTCGGCTGTGCTGATTTGCAGGATGTGAACAGGATCATGAGTTGGTCTCTCCTCGATATTTGATTGATCGTAAAGCCGGCAGTCCTAAGAGTACGGCTGTAATAAGCCAATGACCCGTGAGGGTTTAGTAGGCTCTCCATAATTATCAGACTCTACAAACTTCAGACTTTCATCGGCTATGATTCTTCGTATAATATCGGCGTAAATACTAGGAGTGCACCAACGCTGCATAATTGTTCATCTTGGCAAGACATCGTGGGAACCTTATTTGACATCTTCCGCCGCTTCGCAAGCAATGATCCGCCAATGAAAGAACCGGCTTTGGCACCAGCAATAGCGTGTCGTTCCTTCACAGTGTTCCTATGGATGCTCGATACTCGTTACCTTCAATGCTGCGTGCAGCCACCACGGCGAAATCTGCTGGTTCTCCCAGGTACATCGCGTAGATCGACGGATCATCTCTGACCCTTTCGTGTCACTGAATTATTCTTTAATCGGCTAGCCATTTTGGTGTATAGCAAGCTACTAGAAAACGGCCGCGGTCGGCGATCTTTTTGCAGTAAGACTCCAACATGCAAAAAGATCAACTTGACACAGATCGGTGATTTTTGTTATCGCACAACGTGACTCTGATGCACCCAAAGCCTTACGAGCGACGACCCTGACGCTTCTTCTCTTGAAACCCGTTCGTTTACACGGTAGTCCTCCCTGGAGAAGTTCAACGGATAATATATTCGCTGGAATGGCCGCCATGATCTAGCAACAAAGAAGCGCCCATCTCTGACTGCGCGTTCACCAGGTCAGTCGCCAACGATACAGTTAAGCTTAAGATAAGCTTAGACGAGGCCATCGAGGTATGATATTAGGTCCCCGCATGGAGCTCATTCTCGCTTCAGAGCCATGCTGTGGAAACGCCTCATCGATTATCACTTGACAGGCACATCATCGCAGCGGCGGCGTCGCAATCGTGCACACGTTGCATATTACGATCTACGTGCATACCTTCTATCCCGTGCACCTGGGCTCGGCAAGTCTCGACAATTCCTTGGACTCTTCGAGTGACTGCTCATGATGGTGGGGTGCGAGTCCCTTGGATAGCTGTGTCACTCATCGAGCATTGGATGACGAAGCCCCGCCCGAGCCTGAGGTTTTATTGCATTCCGTCTGCCTGTGGATGCTGCGGCCTCCTTGATGATCGCTTGGGCGCTAGAGTCATACGGCACTATCAAACCCGCGAGTCTGAAACAGCTAGGAGGTCCAGGCTGCTGTGCCAAGATTGATCTAGTTTATCGCACCCAATGGAGCAACAATCACAGTTTGTGCTTGCCGCTTTCCTAGATTTCTACATCAACGGGATGATGATTTCACATGTGATCGCAGATTAATTGATTATCTGCCGCCATATGGATTTAATTGACGGTGCATGGCTGATAATTTTGCTTCGGTCGGGGACAAGGATCGGCAGTATTCCCTTGTTTGGCTCAACCTAATTCCGCAACTTTCTTCTCGATTGTCGCCCAACTACAAAAGCCTCCATTCCTTTCACCGCAGATCTCACCGCTCGCTTCTCTCCGCTCTCCCCAAGGCGCCCGGGGCTCACTGGTTGCGAAATCTTGCGTGTCCACTCGTCTCCCTTGGTGCACCCCACTACCATTGTAACCGCCATGTCCGAAATCCTCGACCTCGCAATCCTTTACTCGTGGACGGCGCTCAAATGGGCGGTAATCATAGTCTTGGCTCTGAACTGGGAGTCCATCCCCGGCATCTGGCATGGTGAGTTCACTGTCCTCGAGGAGCCCCATATATGCTGATGTTGTGCGCAACCCTAGCTCGTGTGTTCTGGACAATGGGTCTTTGGCTACTACGCCGCTTGCCAGTCCAGTTCATTCCGTCCAAGAAGCGTGATTTTCTGTACAAACGGATGCCCATAGGGCAAAGTCCCTTCGACTACACGGTTACCTACTCAACTGTCTGCGGTTTTGCCGACACGGACTACAATTTACACCTAAGTAATTCCTCTTATGCCAAGGTACGCGCAGCGGCCCTCCTTTCGTGGAGCCCGCAGTCGGTCCCTGACTCTACTGGTACCACAGATCTTCGATCTCGCTCGGATGCGCGCTTTCGTAAAGTGGTTCCCCCTTGGCCTCCTCAATGGCACTCTTCTTGGTCTTGGGGCATCACATTTTCACTTCATCAAAGAAATTCCTCTTGGTTCTCGCTATGAGATTCGAGTGAATATCGTGGCTTGGGAGGAAAAGTGGATTCATCTCGTCGCTCAATTTGTCACGTATCCAAAGCCTGCACGTCAGGGTGCTGCACGCACCACCTCCCAGCCCCTCTCCCGCGAGGACTCGGCCGCTTCTGTTTCATCCTCCTCTACGACACCCGCTCCCCCCACTCCTTCCAGTCTTCGTTCACGCAAATCTAATTCTCGCACCAAGGTTTCCTTCTCAAGCCCTCCAAGTTCGTCGCCCTCTTCTGACGGCGAAGAAGATGATATCTTCCACAGGAGTTCCGTCAATAGTACTCCCGCGACTTCCGCCGGCTCTACTTCGCCGACCATGAAAGGGTCCGGAGGGTTGGGCGCGGTCGGCCTCAGCGCCGCTGCATCTTCACTTGCTGATCAGGTTGACGAGGCTTCGGCAATGGGAGGCTTCGATCTGAAATCCCTCCCCCCTTTACCGGAGGGTGCGGTGCTCAACTGTGTGCACGTTTCATCCTACTGCTTCAAGCAGGGCCGCATGACAATTCCTCCCCGCGTAGCACTCACGACCGCAGGATTCGGTGACCCAGCCCGCGCGGAGCGTATCACGCAAATCACCAACACGTCAACTCGCAACCCCACCTATCGCACCGTCGGTGCTCCACTCCCGGAAAAAACGTACACTGTATCTGAGCTGATGAGAGGTGATTGGAAACGCTTCGAGTCTGAGGGCTTGTGGGACCTTCCCGAATACGAGGAGCGTAATCGCACAGCCCTTGAGCGCTTTCGCCCCCTTCGTCTCGCATTGGATACCCTTCGTCTGTAGATCCTACAACCCAATACGGTTCACTCCTTATTTTCATGTAAACCTACAACGTTCCTTCTATATCCTCATTGTATCACCAGCTTTTTTTTTAACTCCTAGACTATATTGATAAACTATATTTTTTCCACCATTGCCCAAAAAAGGATGTTGGTGATTCGCAAAATGACGAGGAGAGTGCCACTGACAGCAGCCAGATAGACTCGGGCGGCGAATCGTGGGCGATCTTACCCGAGTGCTTCGATCATACCAAGTCGTCAAGGCGGAGTTTCGGAGATTTGCGTGTCAATATCAATGATGCTCCAAGCTCTTTTGATAGGCCGCTTCGTGGGCTCCGTCGCACGGTTCTGAACTTCCATGTCGGGCGGCGTTCCGCCTGCTCCTAGCATTGCGCGATCGCAAGTCTTCGATGCGGCACGCTGCCTTCGTCTTGGCCAAGGCCTCCTTTCCTTGGACCTTGTGGTGCATGAACGCCGCAATGTGCAACCTCAAGGGTGGCTTCAACAAGTCGAAGCCTCCCCTTGATCTATCTATCTCAGCTTCTCCGGCCGGTAACGTGCCGCATGGCCCTCGATAAGGAGAAATCGGACTGCAAAGTGTACCGGGTAAGCTCAGGGTTGTGATCACGCCGGGCTATCTCATCAGGGTAGATCCACACCACCACCATCACCACCTTCTCCACTCCCTTCATTGTCGCGTTGCTGCTCTCAGGCGTTGCACTCAGCGTCCCTAGCACCGCCAAAATGGGGCAAGAAGATATATCCGTTATCGCTGGCCCTCTTGCCTTCGTCAAACATGTTGTCTCCCGTGAACGCCTTCCATTTTCCATTCCGTCGTTGAGCTCTATGGCGCTCAAGTACTATTTCTCGCTAGGGGTGAGCGATTTGTAGGATAGCTCCATAGATAAAGGCTAAATTTTCTCCAGAAACGCCCTTACGTCGGCGATAGCGAAGTACACCCCGAAGTCATCAAGTTCACCAACCTCTTAGCGCCAGGAGCTACTCAAGAAAGGGACGAAGAAATTATCTGGGTCTTCCCTGAAACGCCTACGGCTGCTGGAGAGACGCAACGGTACCCTCTGCTTGGGACGGACATTCTTCGCTTACATTTTGTGAGGACCCCACCGTTCTTATCATCTATCCCATTTCCAGCTAAACGACGCCGGGTAGGTCCAAACTATGCACCTCATTCCCGAGATTATCGATGTCTCGAGGTTCCAGAAAGCACTATCCAAAGCTCTCGCCTTGTACCCAACTTTTGCCGGAAGGTTGCGGATAGATTCTAATAACGACCGCTCAGTACGTACATGGTCGGGCGATCGAGATATATTCATGATGCTGACTCTTCACGGCGCTCGTAGATCTCCCTCACGAACTCCTCCATACCTCTGGTCATTGACAGAGATGCCCAAGGCCCTGCTTTGGGCGACTTTGCCATCATTGGATACCATATGGGAAGCTACCTAGCCCCAATAAACCTTCATTCTCTCGAAAACCACGACGAAGCTCTTATCTCAATTAAACTTTCTATGTTTCCCCGGACGGGAGAGACAGCCATCGGTGTCATGATGTCGCATCAAGTTGGTGAGCGTAATGACTAACCTCCCGTCTAACAAGAGCACGCAGTCCTGATGCATATATAGCGGATGGGCATCTTGCCCTTGCTTTCATGAGAACACTGTCCAATTTGTACCAGGGTTTCTCACCAGAACCGACTACAGCTTTCATTATACCGTCTCCAGCGCCTCTCCCACCGATTTCCATCAGACGACTGTTTAATCTGCTCTCTGCTGTCAAGAACGATCCACGTTACAAACCCAACACCTACACCGAGACTGAGGCCCATGAGCGGACAATCAAATCTATTGAAGAGAGCGTCCCAGTTAATATCAGGGTAACTGCCCAACAGATGGCTAAACTGAAGACCTTGGCCGTGGCTGGTCTTCCTGAAGGCGGAAACGCACAGATTTCCCGGCAGGATGCGGTCACCGCTTTGTTGGTAACGTCTATGAATAAGTTCTTGGACGTAAAGGTTGATCACGTCCGATCAGTGTGGAACGTGAGCAATCGACCACATCTTCGCACCTTGTTCGTCCAATTGATATTAGCTGACGTTTCTCCTTGTAGTATCGGGCTATAACATCTCCTGTTCACTATGGAGGAAATGCTATTGGGCTAAGCATGACTGACACCATGCCCACCTCGGATCTGGAAGATTTGAGCGCGGTTTCATCTGCTATACGAAACGCGCTCATCAAAGCTCGCTCAGAAGAGGAGTTTGGCGTCATGCTTCCACTTATGCACCTCAAGCTTACGGACATGGCGAATCGTGGGCAATTCATAGGCTCGGTCTTACTTCCTGGCCGATTTGTTATCAACTCTGATGTTAAGTGCGTACCCAGTCACTTCCGCGACGTTTGCATCTCTCGTCTGATTGCTGGGATCTAACGTTTACTTCTATTATAGCGCTGACTGGAGGGCTGCACACTTCGGTCACCCTGATACTGTACGCTTCTTCTCTGCTCATAAAGAAAACCGATATGCGCGTGTCTATCAGTCCAATCCGGAGATCATCGATGGCAAAGTTGTTGACCCTCGAAAGGGTAGCATTGACGTCCATCTGCGGATCGACGCTTCCATTCACGACCAGTTCGTAGCCGAACTCAACAGAGTTCTCCAGTCTTTGGAATGAGGTTAGCGCAGGGGAGAGGGGGGGCAGTTCTAAGATATTATTCGCATTACCATACAATAGACCTCGCGCATTAGACACCATCATTAAACCTGTACGATAGTTTATCTATGACATCGAATCGCTCTTGCTTCAACAGAAAGTCTAATCAAGAGGCACGAAAGGATTCCTCCCCCTCGTCTCAGCAGAGATGATCTTGGGAAGCGCTACGGCCATCTCCTTGGTGCCCGCTGGGAACGGGAGGTCGTCGACACCCGCGGGAAGGCACTCAGAATTGTTCTTTGCGCCCTTGACGAGTTTTCGTTTGCTTTCAGCGATGATCTTTCGCTTGGCATCACGAACGAAGATATGGGCGTCGTCAGCGCCCGGGACGCAGCCCTTGACATAGAGCAGGTTGAGCTGCGTGTCAACACGAACCACGAGAAGGTTTTGGGTCGTGATGCGATCAACACCCATATGACCTGCCATCTTCTTGCCAGGGAACACTCGTCCGGGGTCCTTAGGAGAAGGCACATTAAAAATCAGCAAAAATAGTCTATAAGCTTCGTCAGGAGGATTATTACCTGGTGTTGACCAGTTGAGCCGGCTGAACGATGTGAAATGGAAACACCATGGCTTGCTCGAAGACCTCCAAAGCCATGGCGTTTCATAACACCTTGGAACCCTTTACCCATCCTATAAAACAGTATTTTAGCCAATGCAGAAGTGATTGAATGTGAAGAAGACGCACGAGATGCCGGAAACATCTACAAACTGTCCTGGAACGAAATGTACTGCAGAAAGGGTTGTACCTGGGAAGGATATTGTTCATGAGTTATGCAATATACACTCGGTAAGTAAAGCACGTACCAACAGGTAATAGCGCATCTTTGGTGACAGCGAATTCTTTCACTATGTGTTTTGGTGGAACCTTGGCAGCAGCAAAGTGTCCTCGCATAGGTGCAGTGACATGCTCTGGTCTCCGGTTAGTCGCAGCAACCTGGACACCATAGTATGGCTTTCCATATCGCCTTGGGGTCTCAACCGCTTTGGTGACCTGACAGTCTTCGATCTACCAGAAGGTTTACCACCGTGTATGAGTTTTGGCTGTGGCCACATTGACAACACTCCTGTGTCAGAGTTATGCGCACCTGCAGCACGGTCACAGGCATTCTTGCGCCATAGTCGTTCCAAAGCGCAGTCATGCCACGTTTTCTTGCAATCAGGCCCGTTCGTAAGGAGTTCGCGGTCCATTGGGCAGGAGTGGCAGCAGAAGTTGAAGAAGAGGCAGCGGAGGTAGCAGCAGAGGCTTCTGCCGGCGCAGAGGTTGTGAGTCGTCTAACTAGCCACTGTGCAGCGTGTGCCGTCGTCCGTCGGGAGTTAGAAACGACCTGCATTGGTTCGACGCGAAGACGAGCTGTTTTGTCGTGTTTGGTCCACTGAAAACGACCTCGGGTATGGGCGACAAGAAAATATTCATAACGGTGGGCGTAATACAAGTAAACTACTGTTGAAAATCTTTATATAAATCACTAGAAATACTACCAAACTAAGGAGCAGGGAAGGGGCTTCTGCGCCATGAGAGTTTTACTATTATTCTCGTGGCCCCCATAGCACACAACGACCGCTGCCATTGCCAGTAGCGCAGCGCGCAACGATGTGTGGATGAGACACAGTTACAGCTTGCACGGCAGTAATCCTAGCATAATGATTAGCATAGCGAAACTAGAGGAGATAGAAAAGGAGGGCGTACTTCGTTGGGTCCTTCAGCTTAGCAACGATTTCCCCATTGTAGGCAAACATGTGAACTTCATGCTCCATAGTCCCAATCTGAGGGGGAGAAGGTTTGTTGAGTAAAGGATTGGCGTCACGAAGGAGGTTGCTTGCTCACGGTACAATACGGAGACGCGTCTACATTTGGCGACCACTGGGCCCTTAGTAATGTTACCCATCGACCCTAGAGAAGCAACAATTTGTCAGGATCGAAAGATTGTAGAGGTAAGATCCGGGCAGTGCGTACAGTTTGAGTATTATGCTTGATTATCTTCTTCGGGGTGAACGATCTGTCGTTCAACTCTGACGAGGACTTTGCCCATGACCCAAGATTCCAGACTGTAGCAACGAACTCATACTGTTAACAGCGGTCAGCGGCAGTGGAAGGAGCACGGACTCACGGCGAACATGATTATCATAACTGGTCGACACAATATTTCTCCCCGAAGGATCCCAATACGCGGATGTTGCGCTCTGTCCGTGCTGGTACCCAGCTAGGACAGAGCTTCGACCAGGCTTGGTCTGTCTGAACTCGTGCACGGCGTCCCAGTCCGCCGTAAATACAGGATGACGAAGATCTTCGTCGTCATCATTGTCTTGCTGGAAAGTTGGGACCATGACAAGCTTGCGCGCGTCCCAAATCCTAAAAGAGGAAGGCGAAGAAAATGCTTAGACAAGAGAAAGTGGCTTAGCGTTGAGTGACCACTCACTGGACCATTTTATCGTTGCTCGCCGTAACAAGAAGGTGTGGCTGACGCGGATTGATACTGACACACCCAATCTTGTCCTTGACGTTCACCTGCAATCTTGCTCCGCGACCACCCTCACGCTTGTCGACGTGGGTGAGACCGCCATCTGCATCGCTCACCCAAATTTCATCACCAGTAGGGGCAACGTCGAAGGAGTTGATGATGATTTTCGAGGACGCCAAGGAGAAGAGCTCCGTTGATTTGTTAGTTTCGAACGACGTGCTACGAATGGTACAATCGTATGCCGAGGTGAGGACCTAATTACGAAGGATGAGCTCTGGCGCAAGCGATACGATGAAAGAGAGCGTCAACTCACACTGTGATAGTCGGTTGGATTGAATTTGATACAAGAAATCGAGCTCTGCGAAGTCTTTGGCCAGTGGGGCTGAAGGCGATAGTATCGCCCGCCCTCCGCGTTATCCTTATCCTCATCTTCCATGTCGTCTGTGGGCTCCGAGTCCGCGAGAGCATCCCAAATACCGAGCTGTCCGTGCTTGTCTCCCACGAATATCAGGTCCTTCGTGACCTCGGGATGGTACGCCATGGAATAGACTCGGTCCTGAGTGACCTTGGCCCGCGAGCGGATGACCATAGGCGACAGCTGCTTGCGGATCACAGAAATGCCAGCATCTGGCTTTGAGTCGCCATCGGCATCCTCATCACGCTGCTTTGAGGATTTTTTGGAAGGAGATTTAGTAGAAGTGGAGGATGAAGGGCCGCCAAACAGGTTCCGAAGACTTTCCATTTCGTCCTGGGTGAGCTCGTCCTGGCCAAGGGCGTTCAGGTCGAGGTCGTAGTGCCGCGGACGCTTGGCAGCGCGCTCCACTTCAAGAGCCTCGAGACGTTCTTCCTCTTCTCTTTTACGTTTAGCGGTTTCTGCGGCCTGGACATGGGTGGAACATCATGGAGTGGTTATATATCAATATAGTGGTCAGTGGTGGGTGTTCGATGGTGACGGCACAGGGTCAATCAGACATACCAAGCGCGCTTTCTTCTGTGCTGGGGTCTCGTTCGGATCAATGGCTGCCGCGGCAGCAAGTCTCCCTGAAGACCTTCGCGTCACTCGCACCGTAACCTCTTTCACGGCCTCCACTGGCTTCTTGCGCGGCTGAACTGGACGCGCTTTCTTCTCGCCATCAGCAGCTTTGCCTTTACCCTTTGCCGCGCTGCTACGCGTCGGAGGAAGGCCAAGATCATCCGCGGCACCTTTCAGATCAAGCTCAGCGAGGAGTTCTGCATTTTGCTTGATGTTCCGGCGTCTCCGCTCTTCGCTACAAATGAGACGACAGAACGTTGAAGTACCCGAAAACAGGTTATATCATCAGGGGTCGCGGTCTGGTACAGACTATAGTTGTATTCAGTGCGTACTAGTCAACTTCGTCGTCACTGCTGCTCATTGTGGTGGTGGATGTTGTTGATGTATGGGATGGTCGAGTTGAGAGGAGCTGAGTCAAAGTCACAATGACGCGCTGCTGTGACAAGCAGTGCAGGACGCGTCGCGACGCGTTTGCTCGCGCGGTTTACACCAATTCAGTAACTGACATTTGAACGCGTACAGGAGGCCGTACTACAGGTTTATATACAACAAAAAGACCCTAAAGTGGTGTCACATGGAAGAAGGCAAGATTACAGCCTTCGTCACTCTAACAAGGAACAACCCCAGAAATAAAAGTAGCACACAAATGTATCACGAGCACCTAGTAAAAAACAATCTTTAGCTGATATTCACTCAGGTGCGGCAGAAGTATACTCACTCCATAATCGCAGTCTCCAAAAGTCTCCATTTGGTCGTCTCGCTCGCATCATTCGTGATCCCTAGCGCCTCTTTCCAGTTCTTGCTCGCAGCCTCTGGCTCTCCAGCCGCTTCGAACGCAAGCATCTCTTCATCGGTGACGCCTCGCCACATGAGGAAGATGCGCGTAAGGAGAATGGGCGCGCTCACCGCAGGGTCTGCGCTCAAACTGATCTTGATAGCGAGATTGATGCGATCCTGCAGCATGAACCGGTAGGCGATGTTCTTGTGGTGACCGAATGAGCCAATCGCATTGCTGGGCACGACCAGACCAGCGAATTATCGTAGTCAATAACGGCAATATTCTTGAAAGGATAACAAACAAAGATACCTCAAAAGTTGCGTGCGCACTGGAATGCCAAGATGGAGTTCGTCAAGGACTTTGCTCAAATGAGGAATGAAATCTTGAAGGGGCATCGCGAAACCATTCTGTGGGCTGATGTATGATGCAGGGTCCATTTTGGTCATATCAGGCCTGGGAGCGTGGAGGTGAGCAAGTGGCTAAGACATGGTCACAAGTAGACGCACATTGCTTCGTAGTACAACGATGTGATGACGAGATTCGATGTAAAGTGCTCCAAGTAGCCATCTGGGTGAGCTCGGACAAAATACTAGGGATCGTGTCAGTATCAGCAGACAAGATTACAGATTAATCTTCTAGCAGTACCTTCACTTTGCCATCGCTAACAGGCTCAGCCTGAGGATAAGTGAATCCCCAGCTCCACATGTTGGATATCTCTATCTCGATGGTCGCGAGGCTGACAGCTGGAGCCCTGACTGTCAGAGTACACCTAGCACTCGTCGGTTTCACAGCAATCTGGAGCTTGCTGATCGTACGACGATCCAAGAAGAAGTCTCTCGTGAGCCCGTTCGTAAGGCGCGTGCCAGTAAAGTCGACCGTGTGTTCGTCCTTGTCATAGTCGTGCTTGATCTTCATCACGCCCCAGAACGCGCCGTCGACGACCGTTCCGTCGTCCGTGTGGGCCATGTCAAAGTCTTCGTCTGTCGCACAGACTGTATCAAGCACTACAGTACGGTTAGGCGCAAGCTCAAGGGCGAACGAAGCAGGCATCTCAAGGACGGGTGGTGGGGGTCTGCTCAGTGCAGAATATCAATCAGACTTGCAAGTTAGAGAGTGCCATGAAGCTGCGCATAAGACATACGGGGGAGCAGCAGACTCTTGTTCTTCCTCTTCCATTTCGGGATCGGGAGGAGGAGCATCAGCAGTTATTTCCATTCTAAGGCCCATGGTCGTCTGTGCTAACTGGTAGGTATCCTCAGAGTCAAGCCATAGATAAGGCCCTAGCGTTCGAGACCTTAGAGAGCAGAAGCAATGAAGACAAGGCGAAGAAATACAGACCTTGGAGGAGCCTGGAAGCCTGGATAGAAGCATATTCGACAGGAACTCGCAACGAGCATGGCACGTCGTCTGGGATTTGTACCCACTCTCGAGCTAGCTTTTCAGCTTCCTGATATTCCATAAACGCTTAGCATGATAGAGAACGTGATAGAATTTCGCATGGGCCACCAGCTCACCGCAAAAGTGTTAGGAAGAATCTTGACAGTCTCCATGTCGCCGAAAACGAGGGTAAGGAATCTCCTTGGTGCAGGGGGTGGCGGAGGGGGCGCATAGTTGACTACCTGTGGCGGGTGGATCCAAGCGGGCAGCGCAGGGGAGATAGGCGCAGGAGGGGTCGACAGCGGCGAAAATGGATACCGACCAAAGTGCATTTCGGCGAGAAAGATGGGTAATTATGGGAGATTATGGTGATTCGGCGGATCGGGAGGCACCAAGACCACGGGTCGTAGTAGTAGACGTGGAGTAATGGGAGGCGGCAAGTCGAAAGAGGGAGGCAAAAATAACGGGAGGAGGTATGATGTAGTGGGGAATATGAGTCCAAGAGGACAGCTGGTGTAGGTGAGGCAAGCCTCATAAAACGCACGCACCTCTTCGCTAGGACCCGGCCATCCTTCCTTGCGACGAGTGAATCGAGCGAATGTGGCATTGGAGTTGAGCGATTGCTGAGTAGGTGTTGGAGATGGCACCACCTGAGCAGAGGGGGGTAATTCTGGATTCAAGAATTGCTTCTTCTGCTGGTGTTGTTGTTTCTGGCGATTTGACCACATGCTTGAATGCGAGCGTGCGTAACCTTATGAGAAGGCTGGCGTTGATGTCGATTAACTGATCTTACGCTCACAGGCAAACTCAGGGAGGCAGTAGATGAGGCGCCCGGGACGTAGCAGAGGGTTTTGCTGGAAAGCTGTGCGACGGTAGTGGATCGTGGTGAGCACGAGGCAGACGCCCAGTTGAAAGCCTTTCAACTGATCCTCATCGCACACAAGCTTCTGAAATCATCATCGAGAAAACCGAATATTTTACTTAGGTGTGGAGATCATCGAAGGCAATTTACCACCACAATAGCAGAACTATATAAAGGATCAGATATTCGTTACCAATCGGCGCAACTGAAAGGCCTGCAGCAAGCGCAAAACGTTTCCGTCGGAGTCGCTTTTTTGGCCAACACGCACGTGACCGGTTATATACACCATTCTTTGAAAGAGTGTGCCAGCCACAGATCTTTCCGCCCCCTCGAGCCTTTCTACTTTTTACTCTGTGCATCGACTTTGCTGTCTACGATGTTTGTTCGTAAGGTTGCTGCCACTGCCGTGCACCCGAGTGCACGTGGCTTTGCATCTGCGTTGCTCTCCAAGAGCGAGAAGGACTGGCTCGCAAAATCTGCGAATGATCTGCGCAAGGAAGCCAAAGCTCGTGGGCTTGCCCAGTACGTCGTTATACTTAATCCTGATACTCTGTTGGTCGTCGACATACTGAAAACGGTCCTTTGTGTGCTTCTTCTTTGTTGGTAACTCGCTATCATGACACGGTGTCACTGACGAGCAGCAGTGGCACGAAGGCTGAAATCGCCCGCCGTTTGATGAAGGCTGAGCAAGCATCTCTGCAAGCTGTCTCTGAGCAGGTCTCAGGCGCTACCCCTACCACCCCTGCACCCTCTGCCTCTACTTCGTCATCTGTGAGTGTCTTGCAAGCAATATGAGTATTTTTGGCCGATATTGACACTAGTGATCATATACCCCCTAGGCCACCCCCGCATCGCGCAAATTCACCTCGAGCGCAAAATACAACCTTGCCACTGAGACTTCGAGCAGCAAGTTTACTCCTCGACGACCGTATATTATGAACATCCAGCTTCCCGAGGATGCTGAACCAGTCGAGGAAGGCCCAACGATTGTACGTGCTCATTTATCCCACAACCAATCTATGATTGTTCAATTTGATCTTATCTTATCCTGTCCTCCCGCCTTTTTCTCCCCTCCTGCAATCTCGAACAACCTCACTATCTATTCTCATATGGGGGTCCCACAACGCATCAGCCATACGCGCCTGACTACTTCCAGTCGCACCACTCCCAATCTGCCTCTCCCATCCAAGAGCCTCCCAACCCCTCCGCCCCGCGAGTCCTCACTGTCGCTTCTGCTGCCACGCACGCAGGCGGTGGTCCCTCACACACTCTGTGGGGCGGCGCCGTGGACCCGCATCTCGTCGACAGCCACGGCGCCGACGCCGCCGTCGAGCTCTCCGTCGCACGATACAGCGCCTCGGCAGCCGCGCTCCTCCAGGCCGCGGGCCTCGGTGGCCATACCGGCACTAACAGCGAGAAGGGCCTCATCAGCGACATTCTCGATGACGTTGGGCTCACTGGGTTCAAGCTGTTCCCCTCGTCTGCGCCAACTGCGAGCGTTGTGGAGACTCTGGCTCAGGACCCGAACGCGAATGCGCGCGAGACGGTCAAGGGTGCCGTTAAGGACGTGAAGAGCGTTGTGAGCAATATTATCAACCACCCGAATGCCGAGGCTGTCGCAGAGAAGTACGCGCCCAAGGAGCCTTCTGAGGGCGAGGAGATGTCGGCGCAAGACCGACAAGGATTGGTTGCTCTTGCAGGGATTGTGAGCGCTGGATACTTCCTGAGCAAAGTTTTCGTCTAGTAGGCATTGGAAATATGGGGTTTGGTGATGGAGCGACTTCTTACGGACCACGGACCATCGTTTCCCTATGTTGACGACCAGTATCTTTATCTCGATGTGTCAACTCTGCTGTAGATGCTACTATTATTATTCGAGATCCCCAATCCATTTCATTCCTTTGCATCACGATGAACGATTGCTGCGAGTGTGGACGATCAGAAAAGGCAAACCACACACACGCGCTGAGAGAGACAGTGAGCAGAAAGGAATGAAGCATATTGGATTTCTAGATGCGGCAAACAGGACACGGTATATGCAAGGAGAGTCGGAGGTGTTTGATGCAGATGCAGATGCAAGGTTAGTAACCACAATTTTGGGCTGTAATGTAATGAGCGAGCAGGATGAGAATTCCAGGCAGGTGAAGGGAGTGTGATGACCGTAAGGAAGCATAGTCAAAGGAGAGCAGGCAGGGTGAATATAAGGTTTTGATGATCCGTAAGGGGAAGGAATGAGAGAGAGGAGAAGGAGGGCGGTTGATGGGATAGCGCTTTGAAGAGAGAAAGAGTAGAAAGGGGGAGTTTGATAGGGTATGACCGATGGGTATAGGTATAATGTCCACGAATGGCATATTAGAGAGGGAGCATCGCGAATAAATAGATAAAAAACGGATAGCGAAATAAATAGAGCAGAGCGAGAAAGTAAAGTCGAAAAATCCAATGAAGGAGAATGCGAAGATCAATTGGCGCCCAAGAGGAGTGTTTGATATGAAAGAATTTGGATAATAATAAGTGGATAAGGTATCGCACGAGGTGGATGAAGGTCTCGAAAGGTGAAAGGCTTCGGTGGACAGGGTATTTTGGTCGAGGCGGAGAGGGAGCGTTGAGAGGGGTGGTCGTTTGGTGGGAACAGTGAGCATGGATTATTGAAGACTTGCGCCAACACTCAAGTCTAAGAACCTGGTGCGCCGCTTCTCGTTCAGCGAGGCAACACCTTCAGAGTCTCGGTTGGGTCGCGCGACGGCAGCGCCAATACTGGCACGAACATCTGGATCCTCGTCCTCCCCATGCTCCTCCATCAGGACCTCCAGCGCCGACGAACCCGTGTCCTGCCCATGCCGCTCGCAAAACATCTTGCCATTCGCATCGCAAAAGTATTCCACAAGGCGTGTCGAGCAGCCCTCTTCGGCACAAGTGAGATGCTCGGGGTGATATCGCCTGCCTTCATGGTCCTCGGCGCAAGGGCCTTCAATGGGCTTTCGGCATGAAGGAGCGGCGCAAAGTGAGTTGTTTGAGACATGGTAATGATAATCGCAATATGGCTGCCCGGCAAAGACGTAAAACTCCTTGTCAGGGAACGGTTTCTGGATGTTCCGCATTCGCGTAGTTCGCATGTGTGATGGAGGATAATAATTATGGGGATGATAGTGATAGTGATGGCGGTTGTCCGCAAATCAGTACAAGGCCGATGGGCAACGGGGAGAGAGAGAAAGAGTAATACTCACATGACACGTGGTACAATTGAAGCACGCCCGATGGTACTTGCCCTTGAGCTGCCCGTCCGCCGAGCTCACCGCCTGGCTCTCAATTGTGAGCCCACACCTCCGGCACTTGGGCAAATACATTTCTTTCCAATCCTTTTCGCACAGGACATCCCCACTACTACCATGACTCGCACTGCTCGAGCTGCTCAGACTGGATGTTGACTTGACTGTCAAGTACATATCCGAGTGTCCCGAGTTTGAGGATGGCGGGGACGACAGCGCGCCGCCAGAGCCAGTGTCGACGGGGATCCATCGTCCATCCTCGATTGTCTTGTTGCACTTAACGCAGATCTTCGGCGTTCGGTGGCGTCGGGATTGTGAGCTCGAAGAACGGGACGGCCCACTTTTAGTGCGTGTCCTCGGTGGAGAAGAACCACTCCCACTCCCGCTCCCACTCGCACCTGTACTTGAGCCCGCGCTGCTCCCTGGAACATCGAGTGATGGTAATAGGGCTTTAGCTGCAGCAACAGCCTTGAGCGCAGCCGCTGATGCCGAGGGTGAAGATTCCTCCTCTAGTGTCTCCATCGGGAGCTTCATCCCCTTTGGGCGACTGCCTGTCGACTTGGATATCCCTCGCTTGTGTCCACGTCCACTGGGCCCTCGGCGTAGGGACAGAGGTGCCGTAGAGGACGTCATAACGCTCAGCCGGACATCATCCTCGTCCGGAAGAGTGGGCTCCGTATAATCCGACATGGACGACGCGACAGATTCGCGGTTCGCACCATTATTATTCTTAGAGGCAAACCCAGGGAATACAACTGAATCGGGGAGCATAGGGGTAGGCGAGTCGCTCCTTGAGCCGATTCCATTGCTGGAAGACGACGCGTTGGACGTCGCGCGCCGGCGCAGATTCAGAGGCGCGGTCTCCTTGCGCTCTGCCATCTTCTGCCTGGCACCCGCCGCCGTGTCGTCCATTGTCCCAGCGCGCGTCCGGGAGAATGCATCGGGTGCGGTTTCTGCTCGGCGGACACCCGGTCGCACGGACGAATTCGAAGGAAGTAGATCCGCGATATGATCGTCGCCGTCCTGTTCACCACCACGATGGCGTGGCGGCGAAGGGAAATTGGGTGATCGAGGACTCGCCGATCCAGTGGTCGCAGGATTCAGGTCATTCAGTATCGTTTGTGTGCGAACGGGTAACGAAGGCAGCGGAGGCAATGGTGGGACCGGTGGTGGGCGATCATTATTATTATGGGCCCCACCATCACTAGAGCCTCCGACAGAGCTTTTATCAAGATCATCGTCGCGATAGCCTAGTTCTGTTTCCGATTCGAGTGTGTTTGCTCTTGTTCGCAGGCTCTGAGGAGCAGTTTGTGGGGTAGGAGTGGCTTTGGCGGGGGATGAGCTTAGAGGAAGAATGGTTTTGCCGTCACCTCCCCAGTCATTCCGCAGCGAAAGATCATCCGGAACAAGTGGAGACCGGGAACGGAATGAGCTGGAGGGGCTTGTGGGCGAATGGAGGCTGGAGGCGTCGTCGAACACTCCATTTGATACAACGCGGGGATCATATCCTATCCCTGGAGAAGGCGTCCGGACTTCAGGAATGCGCGGAGAGGGAGATGAGCGAGGGACTGAAAGCGCAGGGGTGCCTGGTATGCCAATTATGAGAGGATTTACGGCGCATGCAACCAATTTTGTGGGGTAAGAGGTAAAAGTAGAACGGAAGAAGAAAAAAAAAACAGTCAGTTCAAAAGCCCGGAGCGACGGGAAGCATGTATGCAACCGCACATACCTCTGCCATTTGGATCAAGGAAATGAGAGTGGGACGCAGGGGTGCTGCTGTACGACAGTTGGTGGGAATGCAGGGGGGATATCGGACTTCGGGGAGGGGCAATATGTGGGTCATGGTGGTGGTGCTGGTAGGACGTCGCAATGAGAGCAGCTTGGGCGACGGCTGCAAACGCTCTTCGCCCTACACCAGCACGCCCCGCCGATCCACCCGACTCGGTATCCGGAACATGCAGCGAGAGTATGGGTACACTGTCGCCCATGGCTTCCCCATTCCGCCCTATCACAGAAATATAGCTCATCGTGCTATCGCGAGCAGACGAACGGGGAAGAGGTAGTGGCAGGTCAGAATCGTCATCATTATTGGCTGGATGAAATGGCGAGGGGGGGAAGGTGGATGGCACGTTAGGAATCGGGCTGGGGGGAGGCGGACCATCGACGCGACCACGACTGGGGACCGTCATCGAGCGCCTTGGTGATGGAGAGGGCCCATGTCCAGGACTGGCATTATGGTGTGAATGCGAGCGCGTTGGTGGTGGACCATTAGGCGCGAGCTGACCAGCCGAGGGCGGATGTCCTAACGGCGGAGGTCTCCGAGGCTCAGGTACATTTCGCTTAGGCACAGGCCCTGATGGAGGGGGCGAGCGAGATGGGTTAAGTGCTGCCTGTGAGCGAGGATCAATCGTGGTCGAGCGTCGCGATGCAGGAGGTGCTCTTAATGGAGGGGTGTTTCCAGACGAAGACGTCGACAAAGGCACGGGAGACGAAGGAGGAGCCTGCGAGGAGGAGGGGGAGCGCGATGGAATAGCAGGCGATTTTGCGCGGATATCAGGGCGCGGAGGCTGGGAGGATGAGGACGAGGAAGAGGCTGGTTGCGGGCGACTGGGTGCTGCTGCTGCTGCTCGTGAGCTATTGTTGGAAGAAGAAGCAGGCCCGGATGCTGGTGTCGCGGACCTCGGCGTCGTCGGAACGCTCGGACTCTGGCTAGGGCTGGCGCAGATGTGGGTTTCGAGCTCGTCGAGCTGGAGGGGACGGGCACATGTCGCGCACTTGATTGTGTTGGCAGAACTCGAAGCCATCATGCTGGGCTGACGCGAGTTGGGCGGGGGCGACGCGGAAGCCATGACGAGCGCTGCGGCCATGGATGCTGCTGGCCCACGTGCTCCCAGACGTTAAATCGACGTCCACGGGAGAGAAAGAGAGAGTCAGAGAAGACGGGGGCGGGTAGGTGGTGGTGGCAGGACAGGATTCATTCAGGGTTCACCTTTGCTCAGTTGACCTGTTCAATCAAAAAAGTTCGAGTCCTTTTGCATTCATTCATCGCGCAAATGTCAATCACACACACGGGAACCAACGCCAAAAATGGAAAATATTCAAGCTGTTTTGGCCGCTCGGTCGAATTCCAAAGCTACTACTAATACTACACTGATTAAGTACTATAAGTTGAAAAAAGAAAGTATACCGTATGCAGAAGAGAGAAAAGTTTTGAAAAAGGATTGATCTAGACAGATAGTCAAAAGGGCAAGGACGATGAGAAGAGACATCCACACTGTCTCTCAGCCATCAATCACCATTCCAGCGGGGCTAGGCTCCTCCGTTTTACCAACTGGAGTAGGCTCCTTGATCGCCGTCGGCTTGTGTTCAGGCTCGCCCGGAGTAGACGTGTCGTCAGATTTGACAGCTGGCGACCCCGCGATCGGAGTCTCGACTGCACCCTGCTGACTGACAGCCGCGTCTCCAACGACGCGTTCCGCCCTCTCCCTTGCTATTCCATGGTGGGCAGCCAATTCAGGGAACCTCTCAAAGTACGCATCCCATTCTTCTGTAAAATCCAAGGCGAAAATGCGATCAAGGGAGTGATGATCAATGTGTGTGCGTGTGCAAGCGATGGATATGTGGTGGGGTAGCCAGAACGACCGTCAGTGATCATATATAGATTGATAATCGAAGGAAATTGGCGAAGCCCCACGAAGAAGGGCAAAGAGAAGAAAAAATGGAACAGGATAAACGAGATGAAACGTGCTCCATTCATCAAAGCACCCGGCGATTCACTGACAGGTTGAATGCATGAATCGGAGCCCAGTGATAGAAGCAGCACGCACACACGGAAGCGCAAGCTTAACCGAGAGGCTTCTCCCAAGTGTCCACGCCACGCACACGCAAGACAGAACCAAAAATATGGAGCAAAAAGACGGAACACAAAAAGTACTCACCCCAATGGAACATTGTCATCGGCAATCCATCCAAGTATGCATCTGCGGGCACTGTTGAGACCCAGTCAGGAGTGAGAGTCCATGTCAGGAGCATGGCAACAGGGACCGCAACCGCAACGGCAGTCGAAAAAAGGCAAGTAAAAAAGGGGGAGCATGCCACAAAGAGGATTAGGAGACCATAAACATGCAAGTGAAGCGAGGCGAGGAGGAAAAGGGGCATTGCATGGGATCAAGCAAATAGCAAAAACGTAGACCAGGAACATTCGGTGGGAACCCCGATGAGGTTGATGAGGAGAGATATTTGGACCACAGAGCAACCGCAAAACGGAGCGCCGCAGAGAAGACAAAACCATGAGCGAGAGGCGGAAAGCAGGACAGCAAATAAACGCAATAACAAGGAGGGCGATAATAGAACAAGCCAAACGCCATCCAAAGTGTAGAGTCAAAGACAAAGCAATCATGAGGCCAATATTAACGCATCGGAGGTGGTGGAGCGTGATGGTGAGGGTGCATATGTGATTGAGGTGGATGGTCGTGAAGATGAGGATGGTGTGGTTGGTGATAATGCGAGGCGTCAGGTACATAATAGGGATGTTGGTAGTTGGGCACGGGCACGGCGAAGTACCCACCAGAAGCAGCAGCAGCGTACGGCCCTTCCGCTCCTCCTGGTGGCGGCGGCTGGAGTGAACCCCGAGCATGAGCAGGATCATTTGGGTCACCCGAACGAGAACCAAGGTGGGAACTAGGACCAGCCTCGCCATTTGCGTACGCCGCTGGGGTATCGATCGCATGTTTCTCGTGCCAAGAACCGGTACGCTCGACAGCAGGAGAAATAGCCACCGAGCCCATTGTCGTATCGCCTGCAGCGTCAGTCTCCGCCGGACCTGAACCAGAAGCATACGCTGGTGGGGCATCAGGTACAACCACCGTCCCTCCAGGCATATCCTGTCCCAGCGCGCTCGCCGTTCGTTCAGTCGCGATGAAGAAGCCGCGCCCAGGCCGCGACGGATCCTTGCGGAACACGATCGCATCAGCAGAGGCCGAGTTCCGCGCCTCAACACCAGCCGTGGGGTTCAGAGGCCAAAAATTCCGTGGGACAGGGCTCTGCGTTGCTTCGAATAGCAAGGAGATGATCTCGGTTGTCTAACGAATACCAACAGATAAGCCAAGTGGAAAAAGACACAGTGAACAGGGAATGAGATTGCGAGCGAACCTTCTTGCGTGTTTGCATATGCCCCGGCTCAACCCTTTGCTCCCAACGCTTCCCGATATCACGAGACAGCCGTAGATTCGATTGAGCCTCATCATCCGCACGTCTTGCCCAAGTGTGGTACTGCACACGTTCAGTCAGCATTAATATGTATATCAGAGCTTCCGCCCCAGGTCTCTGTATAACCAGCGCGTTGTAGCCATTATAACTCACCTGCGTCAGTGCGCAACTCGTCAACGAGTATGCGACAATCAGCCATGAATCGTACAGCATCTCGTTCCTACTCAGCCACTGAATCGCACGAGCGCTCTCCACCGTGAGGCTTGTCCACGCCTCCACAGTGATCGCAAACGTGAGATGGGCGGGCATAGTGTACTGAATCCTAGCAAACACACGCCAGAACATTAATCCGAGACATGCGTGGCACAGATGAAGCATCCCCTGGAATATATCCGACTCTGGCCCTCTGAAACGCATCGCAATGGGGAGATTAGGCATGAAGTTCTCCAGCTCAGCTTGCAGGCGCTCGAGAGTTTCGTCGGTTGTATGGATGAGGCCAGTTGGGCTGAAATGATGAGATAAAAGGCAAAAGAGAGGTTAAAATCCATGCTTGAAGGATGAGTAGCAGACATTGGACAGAGCCAAAGGGGGCTGAAGGAAATAACCAGGAAAGTTGCCGGTGAAAACAGGGATGGAGTGCTCCAACTCTATTCGTTTGGAAAAGTTGGGAGCGATGCAAATCGCTTCGAGGTGGCACCCACATCCAAGCCACACAAAGGACATCATAGGACGTGGGACGAAGCCCCCTCGATCGATATATCACCAAAAGGGGATCCGAGTACCGCAACGAAGCCAGAAACCGAACGATCCAAACGAAGGGCAACAAGAACAATACGGCGACCAACGGAGTCCCGTTACCCCGCCAAGGAAAGAAAGCAGCTCAACTCACCTATAAATTGCTTTGGTGATTTTCCCCAGAAGCACGCTTAACTTTACAAACTCCGCCATGAACTGCAGGCTCCGAGCATCACGCGCTTCCTCGGGCGACATGTCGTCGAGCATTTGGGGAGTAAGCACCTCCAGCCCGGGGAGTCTCGCGTCACAGTCGTGCACATCGATAAGGAAGGGCAACCCGAGCGTGAGGGCATACCACCGGTCGGAAATGACACATGCTGCCCAGAGACGACGGCGCAGCATCAAATTGGTTTGAGCTGCTTCAGCTCTGTGTAGACCAAGATCTTGTGCCTAGAGCGAACAGAACCATAAAGGGTCAAAGTGTGTCGTGGGTAATTGGTGCAATATAAGATCGTGGTGACCCGCAGCGTCCCGTGGCGCCACAGCATTGGGAAGCAGTTTCGTGGGTGAGGGGGAATAGCATGCGGAGTCAATTGAGCGGTGGGAGGCGGCGGTAAAAGAAGGAACAAGTCAGAGCCATATTCCTCAATAGTTCTCGTTCTGAACATTGGTTGAGCTCGCTCGCGCGAATCATGCTCATAACCTCCATTCACCACAAAGAAGAATTCGAGCACAACACTGAGGGGACATCGCCGCAATGCGACAAAAGTAGTCCACCTGGGTGTGAAAAGAGAGGGTTGTCCAAGGAGACGGTACTCACCATTCGGATCGCAGCACTAACACGAAGCCATGCGGCGCTTATAGAGTGGCCCGGCGCTCTTCCATGAGCCTCGGCGGTCATACCCGTAATTAAGAGAGCTTGGATGTTCGTCAGGCTGGCTATCGACATGACATCCGCAGTCCGGATATGGTGGTTCAGAATGATACGCAGAGAGTCGAAGAGCTTGGCGGGATATTGGCGGGCGGTGGCTGCGATAGTGCAAATCGCATAGAGGAGCACGGGAGATGGTTCATAGGTCTGTGCGTCGGCAGGTTTTGGCGGTGTAAATGAGTCCTCCTCGATTCCGTGAAGGAATTCATGTTTGGTGACGACCGGGAACAGAGGCGAAATGTTCTCGAAATAGAAGTTTACGAGTTCTTGGAGCAAGTCCCGTTCCAGCCCCCGGCGTGTGGCATCTTCTTCATCTTCTTCGTCAGGAATTGGATCACCTCGATCGTAGATCTGAATAAAGCCTTCGCCTGATCGCCCGACTCGCCAGGTCTGGTGATACCGAAGATCAAACGAATCCACGGCTGGCATGGTGGAAGATGAATGCAAAATATACGTGAGGGATGTGGGGCCTTTGGATGGATACATGCGCGCGTGAGTCCGTGTAGCCTGGAGATAGAAAAATGAAGCCAATATGGACGCACCATAAATCCGCGTGTCTGCACGAGGTTGTGTTGGCGTCGACAATGGACGGGCTTCACTCGCCGGTCGGAGTGAAATAGCAGGTGAAACAATGTTGGAAGTAGTGGACTCGCTACGAGTCAGGCTATGTGATGATGAAGGGGTGCTTGCGACGGGCGTAGCAGCAGGTTTGGGGGCAGGCAACGTAGGAACACTGTCATCTTCCTCCAATTTGCGTTTCTTCCAACGAGTTTCGGTGATGGGAAGGAAAAAGGTACAGTCAAATCCGTATTGTTTGCAATGCGCACAGATTGGAGGTTCTGTTCCTTGAAGGACATCACATCTAATAGGATAGATCGCGTATCAGATGTACAAAAGAATGGGGGGTTAGATAGGCACGATAGAATGTATGATGCGATAGAATGGGTCGGACTTGCCTTATTTTCTTGCGCCGGCACGGATCGCAAGCTCGTGAGGTTTTTGTGCGCTTCACGCCCTCTTTGCTGGCGGCCGAGTTGGCGGTCGCACTTGACGGCCCAGCGCCTGGAGTCGCTGAAATAGGCGATGACACAAAAGCAGTCTGTGGAGGCTCGAACATGCTCTTCTGCCTCTTTGTGTTAGGATCAATTGGTGAGTTATCAAGGGTTGCAATAGGAGGGTGCTGGGAGTGAGTCGGAGGACCGGGCACGGGGCCAGTTGGGTGGATGGTGAGAGTGGGTTTGGTGGACGAAGGAGTTTGCTGAGGAGGGTAATATGGCGCATGAGCTTCTAACTCGCCCGTGGCTGATCGAGCAGGGGCATAGGCGCGATAGTCTCCGGAATGAGAAGCGGGGTTCCCGTTTGCATTCCGGTCTGCGTGCGAGGAGGCAGATGTTGTTGTGTCGTACGGCGGGTTGTGAGCATAACCCGGGCCGGAAGCGCTTCGAGGCTGCGGATGTCGAGAGCCTGGGCCTGCTGGGCCGTCTGAAGCACCTTGGGCGTGGGCGGGAGGTGGGGGTGCTGGTGGATCCATGGCCGTTGAACGTTCGGACGACACTTGGTTAGGAATCATAAAACGGAGAAGAAAGTCGGCTAGGCGGCTAGAACCGATGCACGGCGCCTGTAAGAGCGCTCAATGACAGAAGTAAGGGCGCTCAGTGCAGACGGCGACGAGCTGCTGGGGGATGGCGTCGTTGGCGCTTAGAGCAGACAGGGAAAGGGATGAGAGGGTGAGGGGGGATAATTGGTGTGACAGCAATTACACAAGGGTGTCAAAAGATGTGACTCGATGATTCCACTAATGGTATTTGAGTGCGATCAGATCCTCCCAGGCTTTGCGCTTGTGCACATCCCATTACGACGAGCCATCCAGCCACATTCAGATGGCCTGCCGAGCGTGCCGCGGCTTCATTCTTTTAGTATTGCGGCACGCCAGAGCTGCACGCCACCATCGCTCGACTTCGAGTGGTCGTCGTCCTCACGCTCCCTTTGCCCCCTGCCTTCGACGCATTCATTATCCCAACTGAACCAGTACCCAGAAAAATTAACGTTGACATGCTCATCTATACGTCTAAAACCTCCAATCATGCTCAAGCTTAAGTGTAACCGCCTAATCCTGTGCGTTTCCCTCGTCACCACGATCTGCGCATTTAGGCTGCCACTTTCCCCACACCATACCACACGTCCGTAGGCGACCAAGAAGACGCCGACGCCGCTGGTAACGACGAGCTTCATCCCAACAGTTTACCGGAGGTGGGGTCCGAGAGAGTCCGTGCACACTCCCCCATTGCCAAAATGGCCAGGTGACGAGACTCTCATACTACTGGCAGCCTCATGCTCCAACAAAAAAGAAGCACGAGCTTTGACGTGTGCATTGAACGAGCAGACGGGATTAATTCTGATGGAACGAGATCCCAGGGTGTAACATTTGGTAGCGAACAGAAGCTGCGGGGCGGGACGTGTCGAATCAACTTCCCAGCCAAAGTAGGCGCTTGAGCGCATACTCAACCTTGCCAAATACAGGTGTCGCACGTCGTGCTTCTTCCAGGCTGGAGCATCCGATTCCAAGATTATCACAAAGCAGATGGTGAGATGGGTGCCAGGGTCGCGTAAATGAAAATCCACAAAAAGAGACACGACGATGAAACAAATTCCAGGCGGCCCCGCAACGCAACACGGAATCATGAACACAAAGGGTCTTTTTCGGAAATAAATGATAAAGCCTCACCTAATAATATCCTTCTCAACCACAAGTTGAGATCGTTTCAGCCCCACCTGCTCACAAGCTTCCACAAGTTGTGCGCAAATCTCATCTACCACCTCGCGACAGGACATGTCCACCTGCAACCCCCTGCCAATTGCAATTCTCTCATTCAAGTCCACGCTCGATCGGGATCGCTGATCATTATTCTCATGATGACGATGATGGTCAAACGGCGGACGCTCCGAGTGACGCGGTTGTGTGAAACCGCTGCTCCCATCTCGGTCTTTGATGGTATGGTCGACAGGGAGCGCCTTGAACGCAACGTAGACAACGTCATCTTCTCCCACCCCCTTCGGTACCGTAGAAGTCAAAAAGGCCGAAAGGGATCGCTTTTTTGTCGATGAAGAGGGCTGCGGGCGTGGTGGCTTGGTTTTGACAGAATAGGCAGGATCAGCTTGGTTTCCGTCGTTGGAAATGGAAATCGAAGCCTCAGAAGCTTGCCGTCCAGGAGCAGCAGTCCCTGCCCCAGAAATGAGTTGGTTAGTGGACGTCGGAGCAGCCGGCGATGTTGATACGAGAGTAGATGAAAGAGGAGACGATATCGTGCTCTGGGCCGAAGTTCCTGACAATTCATCCTGATTACGTGCAGGACGAATTGTCATTGCGCTACCAGTGCTGAAGAATGGAGGCTTCTTGAGATTGACCCGGCGAAGCGGATCGCCCTCTCCTTCCAAACCAGAAAGAGCAGCAGAAATGCCAGATTCGAATCTATCTCCCCCTACTTCATCGCTCCCACGGGAGGCGGGCGGCGCGGTCGCTAAATTGTGGATGCTGTAGCTGGTCACCCGCGTGACGACCTTATCTAGAGATCGATATCCGACCATGAAGCCATAATTTTGGGAAACATCCCGCCCGGCGTCTTGCAATGGCGAGAGGATGTATGCTCCTAGTAGCCGAGATGGAGTATAGGTGAGCGTTGACCAAGTTCAGCGCCCACAAACGCGAGGGAACGAAAAATACCTTTCTGGATGGAAACGATATTAATGTTAGGCACTCTGGTCACCACCCGGACTTTTTCCAGAACATAGTCATAGCTCTGCGAAAGAAGAAGTGGTTGAGAAATGAGTATGAGGGAGGTTATTCATTCAAGTAAATGACGGAATTCACTCACAACTATATAGAGAGCCTCGGAAGTCTAACAGCGGAATGAATGTGAAGCCACTCTATGGAGTCGGAGAGGACAGGAAAGGGAAAGAGCTCACCAGCAAAACGACCTTCTCTTCAAATACGTCCGCTACACGAACGTTGACCTTTGTTGGCGAGAATAGCGTCCATCCCGCGCGAACCTCTTCGTCTTCAAGGACCACAAGTTTGGAGCAGGTCTCAATGGCAATTGCCCGAATTTTTGAAAGCCGGAACAGCTCTCGGGGGTCTGTGGCACTCATATTCAACATGAATTCTGAAAACACAGAGATACTCCGATGGCCCAGTGCAAAATCAATGACAGCTTGGGAGAAGTAGTCCGTGAAGGTCGCAGTGTACATTCTGTCCCACCCAAGGCAAAGCCGAGATGCCGCATGGTTCAAGAAGCAGAGTTGAACGTGTGAGGGAGCAAGCGAGCGTGAGTCGTGTGCCGCAATGTTACTTGGGAGCGTCGCGATCAATGACAAATATCGCCGGCCCAGACACTCACCGAGCGAGCGAATTCATTCCATCGTTCAACATGCCAGTTATATCTCGCCTTCCTGTGCGCGTGTAATCGCCCTGGAAGCATAAACAATCAGGGGCTTGTGAACGACCGGCAGTGGAGCCGCGGGCAGTGCTGTCGATGTCCACTCACTTTGAGAGCGGAGGTTCCGGCACTAAGGGACGCAAGATCAGCATCCACGGTTACGAAACCAAAAGTATGTACATACTATACTCGGCTGATCGCATCACCGTTATTCGCCCACACTACACAAAACTGTGCTTCAAGTCAACACATCTTTTACCAAACTAGTTACTTACCGTCGTTGAAAACAATCTCCAAGGCTTTGCGCTCTCGAGGAGTCACCTCCAAGGCACACGCCGAAAGTTGTTGCAATAAAATGTGTCGCGCAAACGCCGACTACAAGGAATCCATCAGAATGTGCAAATGAGATCAAGAATAACCACTCACCTCCACAACGTTGGTTCTGTCAAGGCAGTCGATGCAGTTGACTCGAAAGACACCATTCTGCTGCGAGAGAACCTTAGAGCCCGAAGCCCAGAAGAATCTAACGACGAGAGCTTGGATGAACGGCTCATAATCAGATAGAAGCTCTTGCTCACCCCTGACGCTCGAAGTCGCGAGCAAGAGAATCGATTAATTTGGAGATGTTCTCATACCTACAATCGAAGAATGGCGAGAGACCAATTGAGTCGTTGGGGATCGAATGAATGCTAATAACTCACCTCATTCCCTTGCACTCATGGTGAAAATCGAAGCTACACTCATTGGAAAGGCATGAGGTGGGGGTGCGGCTGCTCGGCTGGAGTCAGATGATACGCACCCTTCGTACCTACTCCAGCTAGTCAGTATTCTGCTTGGAAGAAAATATCTCCGCTGAGCTCACTTGATGTCCGGACGATTGAGCTCTACCACTTGGTCGTGATAAGCATTAGTGACCGCAGCTTCCTTTCCAGTGACTTCGGAGAGATTCACAATTGTCTGCCATGGCACCCATACCCATGAGTTCCGGTACCAAGCCTCAGAGGCAATATGTTTGTACTCACGTGCGGACCGTAAACCCGAATGCTTCGATCGAAGTGATTTTTCATAGCCAGTTGGCTTTCACTTGGTGTGCGATCTAGCTTGGGCACAGGCTTGAGGTTCATACCTGGCTGGCTCCAGAAAATAGGGACTAATACCCGTCATAAATTCAGCACGACGCGCCACCAATCTATGTCGGCAATTAGGCACTCACTAGAGCCTCTGATTTGAACATGGCTGAATACGTTGGGAACGCCATGGAGCTACAAGCAGAGGGATATGAAAAATGGCGCGGCGGAGTTGTCCAAACGGCGGAGACTCACCTGCACGCAAGTGATCGTCTCCGTCTCCACGAAATTCGCTACGTGGGCGTCTTCATCAATACCCCGCCGTTGGTATCGCAAGCCTGCTCGCTGGCGTGAACGACGCGAGATGATCGTGTATTCCACCTCAACATCCTCAGACACCGTATCCTGTGATTCGTCGCCACCAACAACAGGATCCACGAGACCTGGGATTGTAAGTGGGAATGAAGCTGTCTGAACATACCCCTGTACTACAGGGAGGACAAAATCGTGAAACTAGCGAATGAATAGTCAGAACAATGTTTGAAAGGGATAGCTATCGTGTTGAAACTAACTCCAGCATTGATGAACCCTTGCACCATATGCTCGTTCCACCAGAAGCGCCGATCGACTCTCCTCCACAGCGGGAGATGTAGCTCAGGCTCTGCTGATGCATCCCAAGGTATTGCTTTTGAAGAATTGCCCAGCTGTTCATCCTCTAATCCAAAACGAGGACTTTCGGTGAGGTCCTTGAGCAGGGTCGTGGCTTGCCGGAGATCACGGATTCGGTCAGCTTTTCGTTGAATAGGTGTAGTGATATCTGTACGAGAGGTTCCGTGGAGGATGAACATTAGGTTAATCGGAATTATTGCAATTGTTGAAGCTTGCTCACCACAGTCGTACGCAAAATACATCTGATGACAGTATAGCGACACTGCCTCTCGTAGAATCTTCTGCTCTAGCTCTGACCGTTTGATACCTTGGGATTGTTGCTTTATAGGTGGAGTATCCGATATGACAGACTCGGAAGTATCAGTCGGTAGAATTGCGCTAGCAGGGATCGGCATTTTCATGGGCTCTGATATTGGCGGCAAAGGGGGGTTTGGGGACTCGCTCTCTAAAGAAGCAGGAGGGATAGGGACTTCGGGCAGTGCAGTGGCTGGCTGGCTTCTCCTGTTCCAGAATACAAGACGCCGGGCAAAGCGCTTTACGCCACTGCTCTCCACAGAAGTTGACGGGATTGAGGCTGCCGGATCGGAGGAAGGTAAGGTCTCTGGCGTAGCCTCTATGGTGTTTAAATCTTCAGAAACCTCTGCAGAGGATGGTGCGGGCTGGGCCAATGCTGCGACAGGGTCCAGCAAGATGGGTTCCTCAGTTTGAGGGAGCAAGGATATGATCCCATCATCGGAAACCGCATCGCTAAGGTCAGCACTAGTATCTGACTGGTCCCCTGTGTGCTGGGAAGGTGTTTTGTGAATAGATGGTTTGAAGGAGCTTTTGGCTTGAACCGTCTTGAGAGCGAGCCGTGCAGTTGTGATAGACTCTAGAGGAATTGGGATAACAGTCTTTATGGCATATATGGTCCGGCCAAAATCTGTAAGAAGCATAAGAGCATGAATATTCAATGATGAAGACAATACGCACATTCAGTGACAGGAACTCTTGATGATATCACAAGGAGGTAAGAGCCTGGAGTGAAGAGGGTCATGCACTGGACACATCATTCTATTAAATATAGGACAATAACGTACGTTGGAATAGATTAACTATCCCCAGAACCCCAGCAATCGTGCAAGCACTGCTTCGATCTACTTCAGACTCCACCAGGGACACGCTGGGCAGTTCAGCGAGGGTTGGAGGGTTACCGTATCCAATATGAACATAGACAACTGGGTGAGTTTTGGAAGCGGAAGAAATAAGCACCCCGGTCTTTGCAGCAATGATCTCAATGTCCTTGATGACGTTTGGGTGAGGGGTAGGCGGCAAAGTGAACGCGAGGGGCAATCCGAGAGATCCCGCCACCGACGAACTAAGCCCTAAGGAACTCGCCCCTGCCAATGGAGGGGGTATTCCGGTCATAGCAAACGGTGGAC
The DNA here is from genome assembly GCA_015039315.1 of Clavulina sp. PMI_390. Taxonomy (NCBI): domain Eukaryota; kingdom Fungi; phylum Basidiomycota; class Agaricomycetes; order Cantharellales; family Hydnaceae; genus Clavulina; species Clavulina sp. PMI_390. Next base: position 79,583 of record WIDE01000011.1, read on the forward strand.
AAGCTGCAGACCAGAAGTCGAAAACGGCGATGGGTTTGTTTGGACCGTGATCCACCACCTCGACGTCAACTGCTCAGCTAATCAAATTTTCCTCTTCCTCCAGCCTCAAGGATGGTAGCCATCACTTCTCAAAATCCCTCAGATATTCCTGCAAAAAAGACCCGGAGAGGCGGGTCTGCTGCTAAGCGTGCAAGGGCCAAGGCTGCCGTAGCTTCAGCAGCCTCTAGAGAAGCAGAGATCGAGATTTTGGACGAAAACGAGGATGGGGACGATGCAGATGACCAGGTCATGATTGACGTCGGCCTTCCCTCCAATGCCGATGAGGATGGTGAAGGGCCGTCCATTGCTATCACGCAAATCATCGACGAAGATGATGAAGGTGACATACCAATGGACGAGGAGCCACTCGACGAGTCTTCCGTACCCACATTTGCCCCCTTGTCTGCTTCCGCTCAAACCACTTCCTCAAAAAGCGAATCCCGCCGTATACCGATCCCCCCTCATCGCTTTGGCCCTCTCAAAAACGATTGGGTCAACATTTATTCTCCTCTAACTGAGATCCTTGGTCTTCAAGTACGAATGAATGTCCAACGGAAAGCGGTAGAGATTAGAGTACGTTTACAAGTACCTTAATATGCCCGTAGACTTTCCTAATTGCAGTTTATTTAGACGTCTAAACATACCAAAGACATTGGTGCTCTCCAGAAGGGCGCAGACTTTGTAAAAGCCTACGCTCTTGGCTTTGACGTTCAGGTAGGCCATCCCAATATAAAACTAGGGGATTGAGGCTCACATGTCATCCTTTAGGACTCTATTGCCCTACTTCGAATGGATGATCTCTACCTAGACTCTTTCGAGATCAAGGACGTCAAAACTCTTCACGGTGACCACTTATCACGAGCCATCGGTGAGGAAGTTGATGCTATCGTTTTTCCCAATACTCACGACCATTCCTGCTGCAGGCCGTATTGCTGGACAAGATGGAAAGAGTAAATTTACCATCGAAAATGCTTCCCGAACACGGATCGTCCTTGCCGACACGTAAGTACCTAGTCTCCTTCCATTACTTCACCCCTCACTCATGCTCCGCATTCATTGAATAGAAAAATACACATTCTGGGATCATTCCAGAACATAAAAATTGCCCGGGACGCCATCGTCTCCCTCATCATGGGCAGTCCTCCTGGAAAGGTGTATGCGAACCTCCGAACCATCGGAGCACGCATGCGCCAGCGGGCCTTGTAGCCTCTTATAGTTCCATGGTACTTCCTTCATCATTTCCATACCTTCTCTTGTGATTCTTCGTCTTCGGTCGCTCGCTGTGATTTAGAACTGTATTACCTAGTTCCTGCTGCTCAATCAAGTCATTCCATCCGTCTTGGATTGCACCACCAGCCTATACTATCGCCCTTCTTGCTCCTACGTAGCAATGCACCTTTGAGGCTTCGCTATGTGACTGGCCCTATAAGGTTGTTGCTTGTAGAACGGATATATGGCTCGAGACAATAGTTAATATTCCGAGGTACAAAAGCGATAGTGCTAGTCAAATCGAGAATGATGAGGCAAAGGCGATAGAAGATTAACAAATATACGGCGTTCTCGAAAGAGCGTGAGTAGATCTGCCAGCTAGTCAACCAAAAGGAAAAGCTAGCGGGGATCTCTATGATTAGGTTACTCGGAACCCTTTTCGGTGGTGTCCTGGGTTTTGGCATCTGATTTTGTATTCGCCAGTACGCTAGGGGAGAGAAACGAGGCGAAGCGGTGAACTGGCTTGCTCATAGCACATGGAGCCGCTGTTCAAACCGGTACTCACTTGCGAATTGCTGCATCGTCCACAGGAGGCCCTGCTCCGTCGCCCACCATGACTTTCCTCCCAACACTCGGCACGCCGTCTACCACTACATAGAGCCATCCTGGGCCAGGCGGATACACACCTCCGCTTGGAGGACCTGAGACGATCAGTGAAGCACGGTCGGGTGAAAGAGAGCAAGTGAGGAAGACAAGGCGAGAGTTCATGTGGACCCCATGCGTGACAAAGCCGAGATCCATGAGCGAAACTGATAGTCGTCAGGTTTTAGACGAACAAGGAGATCTAGGTCAGTGACGGTGTATATGGGCACTCTGAGGATCAAGTGACTCACCCGAGATATTCTTAGCATCAATCGGGATTCCAACGACAGGCAACATGAACTGCTTTCCAAACGAGATACGCGACGGCAAATCCTTCTTCGTAAACCCAGGTCTCTGCACAGCCGGGGTGGTGCCCATGCTAGTTCCAATAGCCGAAGACATGTAAGGTGGGAAGAGCCATTCCACTCGATACTCCGTCGCATACTCAACATCCGATCGGTCCAGATTCGGGTTCGAGCCAGCAATCATGATACTCCCGTCAGGCGTCAAGCTCGCCACCGAATGATACAGCCTAGCAGTTTCCGAGCGCGGCATACCTTCTGAAGAAAACCGCTTCCCTAGAGGCGCGTTAGAGTTGTACAGAACAGGCTGTAGCACTGGATCCTTGGCATTGCTCTGGCCGACTTGACCCTTGACGTTCCCATAACCTGCAATGCCGCTACGCCCGCCATTGATAATCACCACGGATCCAGTAGGAAGTAGCACCGCATCAGGCATGATACGGGGATCAGGCATCTCCTCGACGCTCCATCCAGCCTGTATGCCCGATTCTGACAGTACAAGTCGGCTACATTGGCTCGACGCCTGCTCATCAGACGAAATATCGTATCCTGCACGAGTGTCGTCAATCGTGGATCCCCCACAGAGCAGGATCTCGGCGGTATAATTGTTCGACGGAGAAAGAGGCAGGAGCAAGCCTGTGCCTGTCATAGGGTAAGTAACACGCACACCATTAGGGATTTGAGGTAGACGCTGCTCCGAGTTGTGCACCCAGTCGTAGATCATGGCATCACGGTTTGCAGCGATGAAGATCCGTCCGTCGGGAAGCGTGAATGCGATAGGAAACAAGTTGGAGTTGAGAGTATCGGAGAGGAAAGGAAGTTCGATGGGGAATCCATTTCTGCCATGAAGGTTTTTAGGTGGGTAGAATTCGATGGTAGGATTATTCTACATGTATCGGGAGGAAATTGTCAGAGGTGCCTTAGCGCCAGGAAATGCAAGGATACAAAGCTCACGGTAGTCTTGTTATTCATCCAACCTCCTTTGGTGGACCCTCCTATAATCATCACAGAACCATCATCCAGGCGGGTGGCCGAGTTATACCATCTAGGGCTAGCCATTCGAATCTGGTTAGGAGCCTCAAGGATATCACAGCTTCCATCGTCGCAAGGGTTGAACATCCGAATGGCTTGCAATCCATTCACATCACCAAAGTCTGCCGAGGCCGTCTTGGATTCCACCACGGGGTTGCCACCGATGCTCAGTAGTGTTCCATTAGATAACCACGTGCCACCTGCACAGAAAGAGTTGCTTTTAACGTTCAGTGAGCGGAGAGTGTTCGCCTGAAGATCATAGAGAGCGCCCCAAGCGGGATGGCCATTGATGTCGAGCAGGTTGTGTTCGACCTTATCCAGGATGATGGCATGCTTGTCCGAGACGATGGCTAGTTGCATAGCTGCGACCCCCGTTTCTCCTTTCTGCACGAGCTTCCAGACCGGCCCACCCGCTGAGGGATCCTTGGCAGCAATCACATCCTGCTGCTCGTCTCGCTTGGCCGTCTGAGGAACAGGACGAACAAATCGGGAAATGACAAACGCGTCAATATATATATCGTTGCCAGTGGACCGGGGATTATGCTTCCCCGAGACCGTGATGAGGACAGTGTGGGGTTCATGAGATAGATTGGTGAACCGGGCAAGACGTTGTTGGTTCAATCGTTTAGGAGCATATGCGTCGACAACTGCAGATAAGTTCCCATCGATATATACAGTCGCAATGCCGCAACTAGGACAGAGATATCCAAACCATTCGATTCCAGTGCCAGTGCAGGTGAACTGGGCAGTCGAGGCAGCGAGTCCAGTGACATGTTGAGTCCCATTGATGGAAGTATGTGAGGACATCAAATCGAAGGAAGCCGAGTATCGGATATCAGGAGATGTATCGTCGATTGAATAGCTCCCTATCAAGAGGGTCGGAAATGGAAGAGACAGTGATGTAGGAGTGACTGACCTGGGGGGACATAATATGGAACAAAGATGGCTGGGTCCGAGGGGTCAGGGACTGCGCCGGGCAGAAGCTGACCATTCCAGGCAGGGCTCAGCCCATGCACTTGTTGCCAAAAGAAGGTAGCCGAGAGGAAAGAGAGGAGTACGCGCCTGGCGATCATTTCGGAATGCATTGTTAGTAGACAAAATCCAACAACGCCAAATAGAAAACAGAGCCACGGACCGAAGTCTGCTGCGATCAGACTCCGGACTGCGAATCGATCTCAGACGTAAGATTCGGATCTCACTTCGCCGAAAATGATGCCAAGACCGATCCTAATCTCAGCACACCGTACCGCACCGCACCGAACCGAACCGAAGCAGGAAGCACCTCCATGGCACCAGCTCCAAGTGATCGACTACCAATATCATCTTGTCCACAACAGGCGATAGCGGTGCCTAGATGAATTGCTTGTGGAAGCCGTCTTATCAAGTTTGAAATGCGAGTTGAGATGAAGTGCTTTGGTCATGTTGCCTAGACTGCATGCACGTTCGTCTCAATCGTTGGAAATGGGCCGTGCTCTTGGTTGGTAGGGTGCGTCCCATTTGGCTATACCGCTAGGGATTGTGCAAAGGACGCAGACTGGCACGGGCGGCCTTTGTCACCACCGCGCAAAATGATTCACTTTCGGGGACAGGAATTTGTATTGGAGTGACGGGTGCCACCGTTTCTTCGTGACACATCACCAAAGTTTGTGGTTGCTCGATGCGCATTGGGATAAGAGACGACGTTGTCAACGCAGACAAAGCTGAACAGACGTCGATATATACCGCATTAGTGCTCTCTGACTACTGCCGCCGTCTAAGTGTCGAGGACCACGTTCGAGAAGCACCATAGTCCCTGTTGACTGCGGGTGCCACCAATAGGCCCAAAGCAGCGACAACTCGTCCCGGTAATACATTATTAGCCATGGCTACTCCTGCGGACGGAATTCGCCAGCGGACGCGTGCGAACAGGCGGTTGCCCGCAGTTGCATCGCCGCTTTCCAATCCCAAACCCTCCAGTCCTTCTTTAGATTCTGATTCACATTCGCCTTCATCTTCATCCCCTTCTGCCTCCCCTTCCTCCTCCTCCACTCCCCCACCTCCAGCTATGAAAATCCCAGTCGAAATCTGGCTGCCACTCGTCGTTCGCATCTGCATATCATTATTCACCCGCACGTTCTTCGCTCCAGACGAATACTTCCAAGCACTGGAGCCCGCTCACCGTGCTGTTTTTGGATATGGATATCTTACTTGGGAATGGCTGGCTGTTCACCCAATCCGATCCTTTCTCTTCCCTTCACTATACGTTCCACCTTTCTACCTCCTCAAAGTCCTTCACCTCGACGGGACCCGCGCTCTGGTATGATTGTGACAGGATTTGCAGCTTCATGTCCATCATTCTGAGCCCCATGTCAACTTGTAGATCTGGGCACCAAAAATTCTCGATGCCGTTTTTGCCAGTATTACGGATTATTCCGTTTACCATCTGGCTGGGACGCTTTTCGGCCAAGCCTATTCGCCCGTCGCCGTACGCACTTTTCCTACCCTGATCAAACGTGCCTTATTCTCAATAATGCTCGCATACATAGCTCCTACTTTCATTAACTTCATTTTTCAATGTACTGGCATTATCCAGAAGCTTGAGCAACTCGGTTGAGACGTCCTTCACCATCCTTGCCCTCGCATATTTCCCCTGGAAGCAAGCTTCGAACCGAACGTACGTACAATGCGGTCTTACGTCCATTCTTTCGAACCCCTGCAATAGACGCTGATGAATTGCAAATTCGGCTGTGTGTTTGTGCAGGCTTCGTAACTCTTTGGCAATTGCTGCGATCGCCTGCGCCATCAGACCAACGAACGCGATCATATGGGTCGCTTTCTTCTTGCTTTACTACGTGGACAGTAGCGAATCCCTACTCAGTCTGGTGGCTGCCGCTATTCCTGTTGCGTGAGTTTTTCCTTGGCTGCCCGCAGCCCGCCCTTGCTGATAACATCCCATTTTTCATTGTGCCACCGTCATAGTACCCCTGCTCTCCTTGCTCTCATTCTGATCGACTCTATCTACTTTGGGCGCCCTATCGTCACCGCCTTCAACTTTGTCCACACCAACCTCTCCTCCGTGTCGCTATTTTACGGAGAAAATCAATGGCACTACTACTTCACTCAAGGTCTTCCCTTGCTTTGCACCACCGCACTCCCCTTTGTGCTGAGGTCATGGTATAAATCACTTCGCGGCACCTACGGGAACGAGGCCCGGAGGTTAGGTATCCTCGCGTGCATTCCCCTGTCCATATATTCTTGTGCTGGCCACAAAGAATGGCGCTTCATCCATCCAATCCTCCCCATCCTCCACGTGCTTGCCGCGAAAGACCTCGTCGATTTGTATGCCAATCGCGGGCTCGCCGAGACCGAGACTGAATCCGAAAAGGTCAAACGCGAGCTGGTCCACGAAGAAAGGTGGCTCCCAAGATCGACGAATGCGCTGCAGCGGAACATTCCTATTCGGAAAACCCACTTTGTGCTCCTTCTACTGAGTATTCCGGTCTCGGTGTATGTGATGCGCTATCATGGTCGGGGGCAAATCGCTGTTATGCATCGTTTGAGGGAGATGAACACGCAGGAGCTCAAGTCTGTTGGGTTTGCGATGCCGTGTCATTCAACGCCATGGCAGGCTTATCTCCATAGGCCCGAGCTAGAGGGAGGGAGAATGTGGGCGCTCGGCTGTGAACCTCCTCTTCGGTACGTTTCACCCCCGAATCTCATTTAGACATCCACTCATGCAAAACTACTTTTGCCTCCTTCCGAACACAGGCACGAAGACCTATCCACATACAAAGACCAAACAAAAATCTTCTATGATGACCCCATTCGGTACTTTGCTACCTTCTTCCCTCCAACTGTAAACCCTTCCTTCCCGCCGTCCCCACGACCCATCACACCTCCCGGGCGCGCCTCTCCCTCCCTCAATTCAGCCTATGCATCGCATGGACTTGGACATGGGAGGGAGGCCTGGGAGCACGAGTGGCCGCAATTCTTCGTCCTATATGATGTGCTACTTCCTATCCGGGGCGTGCATCATGATGGGGATAGTGAGAGCCAGAGCCGGAGGGAGGGCCAGAGCGTGGAAGAGCTGTTGGTGAGGATGGGATATGGTCAGGTGTGGCGATCGGGATGGAACGGAATTGAGGGAGATGAGAGGAAAAGAGGAGAAGTGCTAATGTGGAAATGGGGAGTGCACAATGGGAGAAACTCCACGACAATCGCTAGCCCGAGCTCGATCCGATCGTAGCGATCGAGGTCGACGTGGCCGTCCATGCCACGCCAAAGCTTTGGTTTGTTCTCCTTTCTCTTGAGTCTTCACATTTTCCTCGGGCCTTCTTTCGTTTCCCGCCCCTCGCACAACTTCCAGTTCACACACAACAATTTGGACTATCAGCGACCCTACATTCATTCCTTTCTCACATACCCCATATACGTATGGATTGATAATAATAATACACACTCTGAGAGGGAATGCATCGCCGTCACCCACATGCTGGGAGTGATGTACGGGCTGTTGCTTTCTCTCAGTCATCTCCTTGGGCCTATCAGTGATATGAACTGCATTAGCCATGCCCTGAATCCACAACAGAGGGTTGCAACAAGCGCTCGGACCTACAAGCGAATCGACCAAGGCAAGGCGTGCGGGCTGCGATCACCAAAAACGACGCAGCGGTTTCGACGCCATTGGTGGCACAGCTTCAGGAACATGAAACAATTCACGTTCATGACATAACAAGGTTCGGTGATGGTCGGTGATTGCTTCTCAGGTCCATGGGAACTGGCGCCCTTTGGGTTGATCTAGGCCTGCAGGGTAGCCTAGCCCAATATCATGAAGCTGCGACCAAAAATGGCACAGCCCAGCGCGTGATCGCAGCCAAGAGTGCCAAGCCGCCTAGTGGGCAATACATCAATCGTACCGGGATGCGAACAACACTAACAGTGTGCATCAACGAGAGGCGTGCATACGTATTATCTTTATTGTCCTGCCGCCGCCTGGGTCACCCGCAAGATTTACGACATGATAGACCGCTAGTCTGGTGACCAAGATCAGGGTGTCGCACCCGAATAGGTAGGGTAATAAGCAGCCTTAGGCCAGGACATTTGTCATATAGAGTCCAAAAATATCTTGAGACTCAAGTCATTGACGACTTCGCAGTTGGCGTCCATCATGACAGCACGCGTAAAGCAGCAGAAGCAAGGGGGCGATAAGCATTGAGAGAAGGGCGAAGCACGAAATGAAGGTGGGCATAGCGAGGCAATTTCCTAGCCTGGCGAGGAAATTGTGGTAACGTAACGTTCCCAACAATAATTAGACAGTGAGCGACAGCTGAGAATCGTGCGAGTCATGCACTAACCACTGGAGCCTCGAGATCAAGAAGCCAGTGTGAGTATTGTTATTAATATTCAATGAGGCAGCTCAGGTCGCGAGAAGATGTGGAGCGGGCTCTTGGTGACGATAATGATTGCGAATCCAGTACTTATATACGGTGGGCAAATCTCGTCTCACACGAATTAACTGCTGGCCATTAGCATATGTATCATAATGGAGTGGTCATGTCTCAGAGCGAGTCAGTTTGTAGACTTCCGCGCAACCTTTACCCGCTCGATCAAGCCCGCCTACTATGATCCAAGAGTCCTCGTTCGGTGGCACATAAACTTTCACCGAGTTGACCTTGAGCACCTGGGTAACATCGATTGACCATATCTCCTCGCAAGTGGGGGAACCAGCGGCAATATTGTTTTGAAGGCGGAAGCACGACAAATGCCCCGCCAGGGAGCAGCTGAGAAGGATATCGTCGGTGATGAATTCACTAAATTGTATCCGTTAGTTCTTTGTGGGGTTTGGATACTTGGATTGTGCTCACACAGCGACGACAGGGCCCTGAGCAGCCGTGGTCCACAACGATGCCTCGGTGTCCTTCAAACCCTCCCAATATCTCCTTTTCTTTTTCTTCTTGGTAGAGTTAGCACCTGTAGGAGGGACTCTTTCGCCACCAAACCCAACCCATAGTTGCCCATTGGCCGACCCTGCAGCAATGACTCCGCTTGAAGAAATGGTGAGAGAGGTGACGAAGGGCGGCGATAATGAGATGTTCGCCTCGCCAGAAGATGGTGCTTGTGCAGATTCTGAACAGAAATCCCAATAAGTATGCGTGGTAAACGGTATTATCAGCAAAAAGATACGTACCGAAATTATAGGCAGATAAAGTTACGCCCTGCCGATAGTCGAAGTGAATGAGCTTCGAATCATACCCCCCAGTGACCACTAAGATGGAGGTGCGTAAAAAGTTTGGCCGCCAGATAAATAATGAGCATTGGGGTACGTACTCTCAGAGGCGCGATCGGGAACTATTGAGACGGAGCCCGCCACCTGAAGGAAGCCGGGTGAGCGGACTCGGCGTTTCGCGATGCATTGAGTTACCTACACTAGAGTGCCCAGTCCTCATCTCCTGTTTCTGTCCACTCATTATGTCGAGCACGCCAACAGCGCCCGAGTCCGAGGTGAACGCAAGGGTACTCCCAGATATATCGATCTTAACGGGATGAACCGTTAGCTGCAGACGCGGTGGCATAAAAAAGCTGACAGCTTCTCCAACCTCATTCAATACGTTATCTGAGTCTAGAATGGCATAAATTTTCAAGGCGCTATCCAACTTCATCACAAGGGTGTCGGAGCTGAGGTCAAAGCATGCCACACGTGTGCCAAAGGAGATCCAGAGACTGGCACATTCGCCAGTGGACTGTTGAGCACCAACGGAGAAGATGGCACAAGATACTTCATCCCCGAGACCCATGATGGCTCGATCGGCCCTGGCAAATGGAGGCTGGAAGACCTTGACGACACCGTCCTCTGAGCAACGAAGGTAGCGTAAAGTAGGCGAATCATCACGATTTTATGTCAGTACACCTTGCAGTTGCTTGCGAGAATGATGTCGAACCAGACCCAAGAGCTAGTCGACCATCGCGGCTCAGCGCCACACAGCTAATTGGCTTTGGCGTCCCAATCGACCCTGTATGAGTGGGAGGGCCGAACATCCTGGTGCTGACGTGACCGAGAAGGAGCAGAGGTGACGGCGTCGGAGAGTCCGAAAATACAATGTGATGTCAACAAGCGATCGGATTCGCGCGTCACGCGATAAGGCTTTCTCCTCCCCCTTGACACCCCTGGCTTGAAAGCCTTCCCCCCATTCACGATGCTAACTCCGACATACAATGCCCCTCGCGATCTTCGCTCGCTTACAAGCCTGCTGCAGGATGATATCAAGGTGAAAGTGGCAGGTGCGTTTCCATCTTAATATTCCCGAGGAAGCTATAGAGATGGCACTCGCATATGCTCATAGGAATCGATGGTAATGGACTGTCGATGATGCTAGCAGGTTCAATACTGACCTACCTACGCAGCTGATGGTGTCTTGCGCGGCAAATTCATGGTGCATCAATCTCAACTTAGCAGACAGGAGGGACACACAGATTAACGAACAATATCTTATAGTCGAAGAAGAAGTTTCTGAGCATCGCTGAAGAAGGTTTTGGCTTTTGCAGCGTCATCTTGTTCGTGCTTATAACCCTAAGTTGCTCTCTCACCGACCTGATCCCTCCGCAAACGCATCAGTGGATGGGATATTCACGACAACGTCTACCCAAATGAGCTCTTGATCTCGAATAGGCAGAACGGCTACAGGGATCTCCTTGCGAAAGTCGATCTCTCAACCTATCGCCGGATTCCCTGGGAGCATCACGTCGCCTTTTTCCTCGTATCATTCCTCGACCCCGATACGAAGGAGCCAATCTCGGTGGACCCTCGTAGTGCAATTGCGAAAGCAGTCGATGAAGCAGGTAAACTGGGATGGACCCCTTTGTCTGGCGTAGAATATGAGGTATCATTTTTTTTGGGCTCATCAAGCTATGGGGGTTTCTGACGTCACGTACCTGGTAGTACTTCCAATTCCAAGGCAAGAGCCTCTTCTGCTACGACGTGTATGACCGCGTTTCTCAAACGGACTACTTCAATAGAGACCGCGCACACAGTAGCAGAGAAGAAATTTAGCAACCTGACGGCTCTTACCCCAGGGAGTATGTGTGTCTTCATCCTTGAACCTTTTCCGTTCCTGACCTTTTGTTGCACAAGTGCACGGATATTCCATGCTACGACCCACACTCAATCAGGAGTATTTCAACAGCCTTTTTGATGTTTCGTTAGAGATGGGGGTAGAGATTGAGGGCCATCGTGCGTATATTCCATTTTCGGCGCGGTGTCAACATGGTTTACCCTCTTCTTATAGACACGGAGACTGGGCCAGGTAGGCTAATGTATCTATCATGATGGGGTTTCAGCATCTAACCTACATTTGTCCAGGTGTCTACGAAACGGCACTGGTAAGCACTCCATTCTACCTCCTCTTTCTTCCATAGCATGGAAAATGAATCTGGAATGCACACTCTCAGGCATACACAACTGCAGACCGTATCGCCGATAACGCCACTCTATTCAAGCTCATCGCGAAGAGTGTGGGCATGAAGTTGGGGGTCATGCCGTCCTTTATGGCCAAACCGTGGGCGAATCTACCTGGATGTAGCGGACATATCCACGTCTCACTTCGTGACGCAGCGGGAACTAATGTCTTCGCTATCTCCGAGGAGGAGCTCAAAGCAGGTGGTCGGTCGGACGCCGCGTACGATGATACCAAGTTCCTGAGCGAGGAAGGAGAGTGGTTTGTTGCTGGACTTCTGGATGGTTTGCAAGACGGTATGAGAACAATGTTGGAGACATATGCTATGAAACTGACGTGAAATTCTAGTTATGCCACTGGTATGCAACGAATGTAGGATTGACCCAATGATTGACTCACCTTTTTCCTAGCTCGTGCCCACCATCAACGGTTACAAGAGATTAGTCGGCGGAGAGTCTTTCTGGGCCCCCAATAAGGTACTGCCAAGCTTTGGCACCCTGAATTATTTTCTTACGCCATGGGTCCATATTTCATAGCTCACGTATGGATATGACTCGCGAGCAGCCTCTGTCAGGATTATCTCCCCACCATCTTGCCCTCCCTCGTCAACCCGACTCGAGATCCGTGTCCCAGGAGCAGACATGCAGCCCCACTTTGCCCTTTCGGCCATCTATCTGCTTGGACTGCGAGGCATAGCCAAGAAGCTCCCACTCTCCGTCCCCCCCGTCTCCGTGCAACAAGCTCAAGGTGCGGCTGCAGAAGTGAAGAAGCTTGCTGTTAGCCTCGAGAGCGCCACGGAAGCCATGATGCGCGAGGGAAGCGTTGCTAGAGAGTTGTTCGGTGATGTGTTTGTGGAGCATTTCGGAGGGACGAGGCTGCATGAAGTGAGAGTATGGAATGAGGCAGTCACGAACTGGGAGCGTGCGTATTTGCTTTTTTATTGCCTCACTATCACTTTGACAAAGGACTGATTTGGTCACCATAGTGGAACGATATCTCGAGTTGGCCTAGATGATGCGTCATTAAAGAAGAATAGGGAATGCTGCTAAATCCATGGTTAAACGTATGATTATCACTTCACCGAGTGTTGTATATGTGATACGGTAGGCAATAGGATATTAGCATGACAAAGGGAGTCACGAGTGAGAGGATGCAGTGACTCATAGCACGGAATCAGATGTGGCGGCAGGAGGAGTCATGGCTTCTGCTGGTTCTGCATGATTCACCAGGCCAAAGAATCTTTCGCGGCCCCGAGTTGCTTCGTCCCGGGGCAGCTTCTCTCCTCGCTCACGAGCAATGCCAATGTAGCGTCGCTCTCTTCTGCCCTTTTGTACGCGGTAGAAGCGGACAAAGCCTGGAATTTCAGCATGTAGTGTGTGGTCTTTGCCCATGTAGACCTGGAGTCAATGTGAACGCCACAAGAACAAAGGTCAGAAATCGCGGCCCGAGGGAGGTGTAAGAGAGAGGAGCGAACATTTTGCCCGGCGTGGAATTGGGTTCCCCTTTGTCGGAGGATGATATTTCCAGCCTCAGCCCATTGGTCTATAGCATAGAGAGAAGTGCGCAAGAACAAAGGTGTAACAAGAGGTTATTCATTCAGAGTACGTCATTAGAAACAGAAAGAACGCACCAGAAAAAAGTTTTAGGCCAAGGCGCTGTCCAGGCGATGACCTGTTATTGGAAGTTGTGCCACCACCGCGTTTGGTCGCATGTCGCACTTGGTCCACACCTTGTAAAATCACTAAAAGTTAGTGGATGCAAGGACGCATTTTTCGCGATGAATGGCCTTACCAACTGCGACAGGGACTCTAGGAGCGACTACTCGAGCTGTAGAAAGACCCAGGCGCGTGAGCATTTGTTTGTGGCACTTTCCTAAAGCGGTTGCGTTCGGCTCGTTCCGCTTCTGTTATCAGCTGTTTGCCAGCCCAAAGCGCACGCCACACTTGTACGTTCCTCACCCTCTCCATCTCTCGATTTGTGCTCGTCAACCACTCCCGCTAAACGTATATCACCCCTCCATTTCATCGCTGTGTTTTCCATCTCACTGACATAGCTATCCAAAACCACAAGCCCTCAATCCCTCTTCCCATCGATCATGTCTGGCCATATCAAGCTCACCACCTCCGACAACGAGCAATTTGAGGTTGACCGTGATGTCGCCGAGCGCTCTGTTCTGATCAAGAACATGCTTGAGGGTAAGAACGCGTCGATTCTTTCCCCATCGGGCGCAGCACTGAACGCGAGACATCGCTTGGATTCGCCCAGACGTTGGTGAATCGCCCGACCAGGCCATCCCCCTCCCCAACGTATCTGCCACTGTCCTTGCTAAAGTAATTATCCAGTCCTGCTAACACCTTGAGTGTGCGTTGCTAATCGATGAGTGTGGCTGTGTCTCATTAGGTTCTTGAGTACTGCGAGCACCACCGCGGCGAGCCGATGCCTGTAGCAGACGCCGACGACGATGTGCGCAAGAAGACCACCGATATCGGCGAATGGGATCAAAAATTCATTGCTGTTGACCAAGAGATGCTCTTTGAGATCATTCTTGCGGCCAACTACCTCGACATCAAGCCATTGCTGTGAGCATCGCCTCACCACGAGTCATCATTTATTCCATCGCGTTCTGACTCCCTCCATTCCCACAGCGATGTTGGGTGTAAGACTGTTGCCAACATGATCAAGGGCAAGACCCCCGAGGAGATCCGGAAGCTCTTCAACATTGTCAACGACTTCACTCCCGAGGAGGAGGTAAGCGCCCACTTATCACCCAAATCGGGTCCATCTCTTACCATCCGATTCTTTGGTTCATTAGGCTCAAATCAGGAAGGAGAACGAATGGGCCGAAGGTATGTAGCTTTTGCTTCTATGACGCTTTGTTCCTTCACTAAACCATTGTCTCATAGACCGCTGAACAGCTTCAGCATCCGCCATCCGCCTTTCCTGGTCATCTTGTTGTCTCGTTTGCATTTTGCCCCTTTGTACATTCAGTCGACACACCGTGTCTCTTCTTTCTTCTTCATAACGTACTAAATTGCACCATTCCTAAACATTCCACACTATTCGCTCATGCAGCAACTGGGTTCTTCGACTCGGCGTCTATCGTAACTCCCGCGCGCACGATTCTACTAAGCAACACCAAAAAAGCTGTAGAGGAGTGTCCATCTATCTCGCAAGAGTAGCTTGAGTGCCTCACATCCGGTCCGATCTTCTGTATCACGGTTTGTGACCCCCGCGATACATTTGTTGACTGTTGTTGTGCATCCTACCCTGGCGAGCGTGTTTCTTCTTTGTGTCCGATGCCTACGTTAGAGATACCGGGAAACATTGTTCCTCGCGAGGTGGAGGTACATTTGCGCGAAAAAGTCGCCATAATGTGTGGCATGGAACGTTGGAGGTGTGTCTATCGCCTCCAAGCCTCCTCAGACTAGAACGACTCTGCACTGGTCCCAACGACGCACACTATCTTTGCTGCAATAGATTTCCAGGCTCTCAGCCTGTCAGTTTCCGGAAGAGAGATGTTGAGCGCCTGCACCGCGAGGAGTGAGTGAACACACTCTCATGTAGAGTACCAGACGGCACATTTACCAAATCTCTGGGTTGAACTTTATCTATGGCTCCCTCAATATCCTACTGCCGTCTATTAAAGCTATTGGGTCTGTGAAAAATCGGACGGGATAAGAGTGATCATGCTGATATTGCCAGTCATGGATGGCCAAGAAGTCTATCTGGTGTGCATTGCGTCAGTTTCATACGGCCCACCCCACGACGCTCATTATACACCTTGAGGACAGATCGACAGGACAGAGAACTTCCGCAACATCACTGGGCTATACTTTCCTCACTTTCGCAATAAAGCCCACCCTCTAGGAGACACGCTTCTTGATGGCGAGCTTGTCTTGGACAAAGATCCTCGAGGAGGACCGGTACGCACTGTTCGACATCAACCCATGATTTCACCCACTCAGACATGTGCATCAGGATATTCTGAAGTTGTATGTGTTTGATTGTATGGTCTGTGACGGGCAGAACATTATGGAGAAAACATTATCTAGTCGCACCGGGGTACGTTGCATCTCCAAGGTTTTTTTTTCTCGAAAGATGTGACCTGACTCGTGGCAATTTACCGTATCTAGCGACTGATGCAATATGTGGAGCAGCCATTCCAAGGGATGCTGAAGGAGATGCCTCACATGGC
This sequence comes from Clavulina sp. PMI_390, assembly GCA_015039315.1. Classification (NCBI taxonomy): domain Eukaryota; kingdom Fungi; phylum Basidiomycota; class Agaricomycetes; order Cantharellales; family Hydnaceae; genus Clavulina; species Clavulina sp. PMI_390. The sequence goes on from WIDE01000011.1 coordinate 95,431, forward strand.
GGCTTCTTTCCCCTTTCAGTGTGTCCTCTATATCCCGGACAATTTGTTATTGCTCGACGAGTACTGACCGACGTTTTGGGGAAAGAGTCACTGTAAAGAAGATGCGCCCTTCCTATTACGTGTCCAAAACTGTCAAGGAAGACATCCCCAATCAGCCCCATGAGTCGGATGGCCTAATCTACACTAATGTGATGAATAGGTATGCTATAGGAACGGACACATCTCTGTGAGTTTGCTCCATCCTCTGTTACTGTCATGAGACTTTTGTGGCTAAGAAATGGGCGACATCTCCAGTCTCAAGTGGAAGGCCCCCTCTGAAAATTCTATTGATTTCAAGCTCGAATTGCGCTTCCCTAATATGAACGGCACCGAGGAGCCTGATTTTACCGCTAAGCCTGTGTTTTTGCTACTGGCAAACCATGGCACAAGAGGCGCGCGCGGGTTGCGAGAGTCAAAATATGAATACTACGATCTCATGGAAATGGAGGACGAGGAATGGGAAAAGTCAGTGGAGAATCTTCTTCGCGTGCCAACCCCATCTTATCATCTTTTTCCCTCCAGGATGAAGGCATCTGGCGTCCAAGTGGACGATCGAATTGTCGAGGTCTCATGGGATCCGGCAAAATCCAGATGGCTTTTTATGCGTTTCAGGGACGATAAGACGGATGGAAACCATATCAGTGTCATCCAGAACATCATCGAGAGCATCACTGATGGGGTAGAAGTTGACCAGGTACATTCGTATACTCAGCCTAATGGATGTCATTATTACAGACTGTCTTACCCTAACTCCTTATATCAGCTCCTTGACACTGCTGATGCCGTGAGAGCCGCATGGAAAACTCGGGAAAGCCAGCCTCCTCCGACACCTGGCACCAGCCAGCTTCCAGCACCCCCTCGGCGAGACTCTCGCATGGGAAACGTACCAGCCCCCATAAACTACAAAGATGAATACTGCTATGTTCACCCGGATATGAAATTCCCAGAGGGACACATCCGTTCAAGCCTGGTGTACAGCCGATGGTCGGGGCCTCCATCGGTGAATGGCGTTTTGCGATAATTTGTGTTTAATTGTAGCAGGCTGTAACATATAAGCTGGCTTTTCTGTAACCTCACTACCATCTCATATGTATATCGGAGTCGATCATCCATGTATCTTGATACACTCGACTACTCCATTCAAGTCGGGTTGGAGTTTGTCCTTGTTGCCTTCGAGGAGGCCAGAAATTTCTTGAGCCCATGGCGAGCATTCCTCCACCGCGCAAACGATTAAGACGCGACGTTGAGACCAATGAAAACCAAAATTCTGCGCCATCGCAGCTGAACCCCTCCTCGTCCTTTCACCTATATGCACCATTCCGAGCTCTTGGTCTTGTCACAAACCATGTACCCTTTGCTGTCCAGACGCGCACAAACAAGGGAAGCACTGCTCCTCCCAGGATCCATATCGTCACATGTCTGGGGAAATCATGGATGATGTGGGAAGGCGAAAAAATGACCCTACTATTCGTTGGTATGTTATACCTTTTACTCGATTCATCACCTTCATGAACGCCATTCCTTCAGGCTCCGATCTTGAGTATTCTATCACGTCCCTTTTGATGGATGGAGATGCTGTGTGGGCGTCTGGTGGTTATTATATTACTAAGTTCCTTCGAGGCAAGCCAGTATGTAATGCTTACTATGGTGTGGCGAATCTTTGCACCTGACAGAGTTTTGAGCAGGTGGCCCGGCTTGAAAATCCTCTCGAGACGACGATCGCATCTATATTAGTGTTTGGTTCACGTATGCTTGCTCTGACAGAAGATGGCACCCATCTACTTGTGTGGGATATGGAGACTTCTAGTACGTCCTTGCTTACTACTTGCAGTTTGCTGACTTGCCTTAGAGGCTAATATCTACTACAGAGCCTGTCAATAGCATAGAGTTCGACGCAGATTTCACGGCGACACATATGCTCCATCCTGCGACCTACCTCAACAAGATTTTGATCGGTAGCAGCCAGGGTGGCTTACAGCTGTGGAATATCGCTACAGGGTGAGCGATCGCGCGGTCTAATCTGCTCATGCGTCACCAGATTATAACACTGCATGTCCTACAGCATGAAAATTCATACCTTCGATCCTTCCAACATTCGTTCTAGAGGGACATCTGGCCCCAGTGCAATCACCTCGGTTGTGCAGTCTCCAGCTATCGATATCGTTGGTATTGGGTTCGCTTCCGGAGAAGTATCGATATACGATATCCGTGCCGACGAGCGATTGCTTTCCGTCAACATGAGTACAGGAGTTGGGAGTGGCGGAGATCCTGGTAGGATTACAGCTATAGGTTTCCGCTCAGGTACGATGAATCCTGTCCGGCTCCTCTCAGCTCTCAATGCTGAAGACTCATCGTGTAGATGGAGAACCCATTCTCTCAACCGCTTCATCAAATGGGCACATTGCCTTTTGGGACCTCAATGCAAATGCACGGCTTCTACACGTCTATCGTGGTGCTCACGACGGTTCTGTAACTTCGATGCAGTGGATTCCGGGCCAGGCGTTACTTATCACCTCAGGAGACGACAATTCGGTCAAGGTATGTAAATCAAATATTCGTACCACTGTGACGATCATCACTCATCCTTGGATCTTAGCAATGGGTGTTCGATTCGCCTTCTGAGCCACCGCGATTGTTGAAGTTCAGAGCGGGACATCAAGCTCCTCCACATCTTATCCGTTACTACGGCTCCGATGGAAAGCAGCTCCTCACTGCTGCTCGAGACCGTAGCCTCCGATACACTTCGGTTGTTCGTGATTCACGAAGTCATGAGCTTTCTCAAGGCACGTCCAGGTACTTCGTCACACTTACAACCACTAACTGTTCTTCAAAGGCTCTCTTGGGAAAAAATCATCCTCCCTCTCAGTACCCCTAGCTCACTTCAAGCTCCCTCCGGTCACATCACTATCATTTTCGTCCACTCGGTCAAAGGACTGGGAAGATGTGATGACCTCCCATTCTCCCCTTGGATCTGACCTCCCCACCTCTGGTGGTGCTGCTTCCTCTTTTGCTCGAACATGGACCGTCCAGAACAAACGACTAGGCCGATGGTCAATGGGATTGTCTGCTCCTGGGGTAGATTCTCGAGGCAATCCTTCTTCCGCCCCTCCACTCACCAAAAAAGACGACCCTGCCTCTGTCCTGAGCACGAAGTCTAAGAAGAAGCTTCATACCAACCCCGATGGTGGTGTAGTCAGAAGCGTTTTTGTCACAAGTTGCGGCAACTTCGGCTTGGCTGGGAGCTCGAAAGGAAAAGTTGTGATGTGGAACATGCAGAGTGGTATACGTAGGCGGGAGTTTGATGTTGGCCCGCTTGATGCTAGGATGCGGCCCGCCACCCTTGCGACCAATGGTAAGGGCAAGTCCAAGGCTGTAGAGCGTCCTATCACTGGCGTTGCGGTGGACCCGTTAAATCGGACGCTTGTCGCTACGACGCTGGACGGAACTGTGAATGTGAGTCTGATCGGAGCCACCTCACCTGTCTCAATCCGAGCCCAATTTCTCCATTGCAGTTCTTCGATTTTCACAGCGCCAAACGAGAGACTATCATACAATTGCCGTCTGCTGCTGTTTCCCTGCTCCTCCAGCCGCATAGCGGTCTTCTAGCCATAATCTGCGACGACATGGCAATCCGGATGGTGGATATCGAGACTCGGAGAGTAGTTCGAGAGTATATAGGTTTCAAAGGGAGGATACTTGACATCGTACGTTCTTCCTTGCCTGTCGACGTTTACTCTTGCTCATAATACACTTTCTTATGTTCATTCGTAGACATTCTCTCCGGATTCTCGATGGCTAGTTGCATCATCAATGGATGGGGTCATCAGGACCTTCGACATTCCCACAGGGACACTTATTGATGCATTCAAGACTCCAAGCGTATGCACTAGCCTGAGTTTCTCGCCGACTGGTGACTTTTTGGCAACTTCTCATGTGGACAGTGTTGGCGTTTATCTTTGGTATGTCCCTGAAGTGTTTCAGTGACTGCTGTGCTCATCTAAATTTTGAATGAAGGGCGAATCGCGCTCAATATGCCGAGGTCTCCTTACAATCGTTTGACGAGAGTGCTGCCCTCGCGAGAAAAAGCGCTGTCATCCAGCTGCCGTCCCTTCAAGGCACTGGAGAGGATGAAGGTCTGTTGATTATTGCGTTAGTAAAGGGATTAGCCGTGATCTCAACACCAAGCTTCCATTTTTATAGCTTTAGACTCCTTGACAGCATTGAGCCTGGACCAGAACGATGCTTCCGTCTACACTACGCCGGATCAGCTCAGTGACGATCTTGTTACTCTCACTCTATTACCACGCTCAAAATGGCAGACCCTCCTGAACCTCGAGACTATTGCGGTACGAGTCACTCTTTGATTCCTCACAACTGGATCCTAAATAACCTTTGTTATTCAATAGCAACGTAACAAACCAAAAGAGGCCCCGAAAGCTCCAGAAAAAGCACCATTCTTCCTTCCCACTTTACCTGGTGTTGATCATCGATTCGATATCGATTCAGGTAAAAAGACTAATGGGGACCCAAGTTCGGAAGGGAAACAACGCAGAGTCGCGTTTGCTGGTGGTGCAGAGACCGAATTTCAACGTCGGTTGCTAGATGAAGACTTGGGGGGAGACTGTGAGCCTCTTCCGTTAACCAGCCCGCGCGTTCAGTGCTCATACAATATATGCCCTCATAGACGAATCATTCTTCGTTTACCTGAAGGCTCTCTCGCCCGCTGCCATTGACCTCGAACTCCGCAGTCTGTCTTCCGATGCGGGGGGTCCTAACTCCTATCTGTCCACCTTCCTGCACTCCTTATCTGGGCGACTAAAGACCCATAAGGACTTTGAAGCCGTTCAAACGTTCCTCGCTGTCTTTTTGAGGCTCCACGGTTCCATCCTTATTGAAAGCGATGGCGAAGATCCAGGGACAGAGGATGTCCGAACTGCATTAGAGGAGCTCTTAGAGGTGCAGCGAACTGAGAGCGAGCGAATACTAGATCTAGTTTCTAGCAGCTTAGGAACTCTGTCATTCGTTAGGGATGTCTCATGATGCAGCACCGAGCTATTTACGATCCAACGTTGTTTCGTGTCAATATCAGTTGTATTTATCAACCAGCGACTACTAATACTACGTAGATGGTGTGGATGATGAGTCGTTCTGCTGCTTTTCCTTCGCATCAGCCTCAGCTTCCAATCGCCGCTTTTCTAGGATGGCGCTGTACTCCTCTGGTGTTAGTTTTTTCATGGGTACTACATAGCTCATTGCATCAAGGAGACGTTCAGAGAACGAATGTGGTTTGTTTGGGTCCAGCGGACTGAAGACAGCTCGGTCACTCGTTTGCCGATTATCATGAATAGCCTCTCGTGCCGCTTCGGCAGCTGGAGACGAGGTGGGATAATCTGCAGATGGCGATGTCGTTGATTCGTATGGCGTGGCGGATCCCGTAAGGAATCGTATTCGCGCCAATTTGAGCTCATTCGCGCAGTATTGTAGTGACGTGCAGATGAGTGCGCCAGTGAGAGCTCCTGACAATACCCGAGCCCTTCCACCTAGAGAGATAGTTGAATAAGCTTCCAGCCCAGCAGAGCAGTATATATAGGGCGCACGTACGCATTATTGTGTGTAGAATAGCGCCTGTGAGGGCTCCCGATAAGCTCGAATCAATCAAGCGGTTTGTCCGTAATTCAAATAGATGGTCTCCAGGAAGAGAGGGCTCTGGAGCCATATCCAAATATTCAAATCTCCTTCTGACATATTGCGGCCAAGGAGCAGTACGCGTTAGAATAGGACTTGTAATGAACTCTCTTGAACCTGGTGGCAGCAATTGAGCAACGCAACAGCAAACTCTGAGGGAAAGACTGACCAAAGAACAGGATGCCTGCGGCACAGAAATTTGCACCCATAGCAAGCGGCGCATTAGGCACTCTCCTAGCGAGGGATAATACGGAGCCAGATGCAACTCCCAAAGCAGCTGCACCAGAGAGGCAGACGCAGGGTTTTCCTTGAATAGTCTGAGGGGTGCTGTTGACGCTAAACGACTACGAACTAGTGGTAGCGACAGCCTGAGCAAAGAAAGCTGGGGCCTTAGGATCCATTAGGCTGAGGCAGGAAGGGTATGGAGCTGAGAGTAGGGATGAAGGGACAAGTTGTATTCCATTTCCTCGGCGGTAACAGACACAAACACAGCGGTGGGAGGCTGGGAGAAATTTTGGAGAGCGAGTAGAAAGTACATAGAACAAGGTATAAATATAGTCTGATATCGCCTATGCCCCACGTCCACGCCCGCGGAAACCACCTCCACCACCACCCCCGAAACCGCCCCCGAAACCTCCCCGTCCTGGAGGCCCGCCTCTCCCTCGAGGAGCACCTCTCCCGCCACCACCACCACCCCGGCCGAATGCTATATAGGTAGAAGATATCAGAGAAGGGATTTCCTAGTATTATACTTCGCCACTAGAATGACGTACCTCCTCTTGGCGCACCTCGTCCACCGAAACCACCACGTGCGGCACCTCGGCCTCTTGGAGCACCACGTCCACCAGGAGCACCGCGACCAGCACCCCTTCCTCGCTCTGCGTAAGAATCATGCTTCGTGAGTCAAAAACCTAGGATCATTGGAATAAAGTTGACAAACTTGTGACTGTCATATAATGCGTCAGTTGGGATTGTATGTATGAGATCAAGGATGAAACAACTCACCACCTCCGGGAACCTTGGGCTTGGGTAGGAATCTCTCCAAGGGCAGCAGCTTGTCGCCAGCGATATACACTTTATCGCCTTTCTTGAAGCTACTGGCTACCATACCATCGCCCATTTTTATTGAGAAGTAGACCTCATTGATAGGACCAAGAATTTCATCGACTTTGCCGATCACAGATTTATTTTGCAGATAGATGGGTGCATTGAAGTAGGGGACTTTGTCCGCCATGGTTGAAGAGCAGAGCATTTCATCCTCTACAGCATGCACAAAAGTACCCATCTCTGTAGAATAGGAAATTTGAGTCAGTATCCAAAAAAGAAACGAGATGCTAGGACATACCTAACACAGATTCGGGAGGTCCCATATCGCGCTGCTGAAAACCTCCACGGCCTCCCCCTCCTCCCCTTCCGCCTAGTGATTTTAACCAACTCAGAAAACATATTGAAAATTTATAAAGTTGTGTCTGCAGACCTCCACGAAAGCCTCTGTCACCGCCACGGAATCCTCCTCGGCTCATTTTGGAAGAGAAAGAGGTAAAGAAGTGGCTCTGCGCGATTGAAGAATCTGAGTTGGCGTTTGTTTGCGCCGAGCGCTTATACTTCCTCTCCTGGCACTCGACTCATCATGGTCCGCATTCTAGTCAAGGGAGGCGTGTGGAAGAACACGGAAGATGAGGTACTCAAGGCTGCAGTTGCCAAGTACGGGAAGAACCAATGGTGCGTCACCTCCACGAACTTCGCGTTCGTTGTTAGCTGAACCTCTCCATAGGGCGCGTATATCTTCGTTGCTTGTCCGTAAGACACCCAAACAGTGCAAAGCCCGATGGTATGAGTGGTTAGACCCGTCTATTAAAAAAACGGAGTGGTCCAAGGTGTGTCTTCACCGGCACTCGTCTGGTTGTTCTCCTGAGGTTAACGCACCTCGTATTGTAGACTGAGGATGAGAAACTTCTTCATCTTGCGAAACTCATGCCAACGCAATGGAGGACTATCGCTCCCATCGTCGGTCGAACTGCTACGCAGTGTCTTGAGCGCTACCAAAAACTTCTTGATGATGCTGAGGCGAAGGAGAATGAGGAGCTTGGCCTCGGTGGTCCGGGAGATGAGGCTGGTCCTAGTGCCGACGACATCAGACGACTACGGCCTGGTGAAATCGATCCCGACCCAGAAACAAAGCCTGCGCGCCCTGATCCGATTGACATGGACGAAGATGGTTCGTCAACTCATCCTTGGTCCAGTTGACGCGCCCAAACAATTACTGAGAACTCCTTCATTGTAGAAAAGGAAATGCTCTCAGAGGCTCGTGCTCGTCTTGCGAACACGCAGGGTAAAAAGGCCAAGCGGAAGGCTCGTGAACGACAGCTGGAGGAGGCTCGCAGATTGGCTGTCTTGCAGAAGAAGCGCGAGCTAAAAGCAGCTGGTATCATGTAGGTTGCCTATGATCTCATAAGAATCTGCTTTGATACTTACGCGATTCAATACTTGCCAGAATGCGCTCCAAACCCAAGAAGAAGGGTATGGATGTGAGTACCCCGTTCAAGTAATCCCCCACCACACACTTATCCTCTCTTCTCTTCTTAGTATAATGCCGATATTCCCTTCGAAAAGAAACCTGCCCCTGGCTTCTACGATACAACAGAAGAGGACACTCGCGCTCAAGTTGCTCCTGTTGGACAAAGTCTTCGACGGCTCGATGGCAAACGGAAGCCTGATCAGGAAGAGGCTGACCGCAAGAAACGTCAACGAAAAAACGAAGGCGATAAAAACGCGCCTCACCAGACCCAATTCGTCAGCGCCCGCGACGCTCAGATCCAGAAACTCAAGGATGCTGAACAGATCAGCAAACGTCGCAAACTGAACCTGCCTGCAGCTCAAGTGGGAGAGGCAGAGCTTGAGGAGATTGTCAAGATTGGTCAAGCCGGAGAAAACGCACGGTCACTAATGAATGTGGATGGGAGTGACGCCGCCCAGGCAAGTGGGCGACTATTGGGTGACTACCAAGGAGGTCTAGAGATGGCCAAGATGGCGCGAACCCCTCGTACCGCACCTCAGCGTAAGTTAATGCGGTATCTCTCATTAGTGAATATTGCTGACTCGTGTCACGCAGAGGATAATGTGATGACTGAAGCTCGGAATCTACGGAACATGATTCAAGCTCAAACCCCACTTCTCGGCGAGGCGAACACCCCCCTTCACACCACACAGGCCGGCGGTACCGGCTTTGAAGGCGCTACTCCTCGCCACTCCGTCGCCTTCACTCCCAACCCCCTCGCTACCCCAATACACCGTCCTGGTGCAGGCTTTGACCCCTCCGCAACCCCACGAAGCGAAGCTGGTAGCGTTGCACCTAGTGCAGTGGCTGCAACACCTCTGCGTGATAATCTCAGTCTCAACCTTGGAGCAGATGACTCTTTCTCATCGATGGGGGTTGCTGATACTCCTCGAGAAGCGAAATTGAGAGCAAATGCTGCAAAACGGGCTCTCAAAGTTGGCTTTTCGTCTCTCCCCAAACCCCTAAACGACTTCGAAGTTGAGTTGCCTGAGGATGAGGGGTTAGATGGTGCTGACGGCGACGCGCGTGTGATGTCGGTGGAGGATGCAGCTGAGCGTGATGCACGACTGAAACGACGACGAGAAGAAGAGGAGCGAAAAGCCTTGGCGCGGCGCAGTCTCGTCGTCCAACAAAATCTCCCTCGACCTGTCAACGTTGACGTCACGGATCTCTTACGGCGGTTACGAGCAGACGAGAGTGGCACGGACGAAGTCCAACGGCTCGTCGATGCTGAGTTCGTAAAGCTCCTGGAGCATGACTCCATTGCCCACCCTCTCCCTGGGACATCACGTCCTGGTTCTACCCAATCCACATATGACCATCCCGAAGACGACTACATGGCGATCGCGAGATCAGCCGTGCACAATGAGCTCGCCCGTTCATTAGGTTTCTCTGATGGCCAGTCCATGACTGAGGACCAGGTGAAGCAAGGCGTGATGTTGGTCATCAAAGAGGAAGATGTTGACCTCACTGCTCTGGACGGTTGGGCAAAGACTCGCGAAGGGCTTTCATATGATGCCCAGCGGCGAACATGGGTTGACCGTGATTCTCTTTCTGAGGAGCAACGGGTGGCCGGTATTGCTGCACTTCTTTCAGAGGAACGTGAATCCATGACAACCCACGCTGCCAAAGCGTCGAAGATGGAGAAGAAATTGGGCACAATCCATGGCGGCTACCAAGCAATATCTACCAAGCTCACCAAACGCCTTGCCGATGCATTCTCCGAGCTGCAAGCGCAGACTGTTGATCTCAACTCCTTTGAGCGGATGTCTATCAACGAAAATGCTGTCGGGCCTCGGAGGATCAGTGCCCTCCAGGAGGAGGTCCAGAAACTTGAGACTCGCGAGCGTATGCTGCAGATGAGATATGCGGATCTTGATGCTGATCGCCGTGAGATTTCTTCGAGGTTAGCAGCTAGGGAGGAGCAGTTGATGATTGAAGCTGAGGCTGCGAACGAGGCTGCCTTGGCCGCTATGGATGACTAGCTGATAGCTAGTAAATTGACGTTGTAATATATTTCTTCATGTAAAGCTCAGTTCCTTCTACGTACTCTACGCAGTAATCTGTTCTGGATCTAGGATCCACAGGTGTATGTCCTGGTGGAATGAGGGCATCTAATGTGCTCTCAGCGTATTACTAATTACATCACAAGCTCATAAGCTTCATGAATCTTGTTTTACTGAGTAATATGATGAGTGGAGGCAGCGTGGGAAGTGGAGGTGGGCCTCCATCTTCGCCCTCTCAGTGGAGGTTCATCATCTTTTGACTGTCATCTAACAATCCACAAAGCCCGACGTAAAATTACTGGGCTAGATTGTTCTCATGTGAAACTTATGCCCTCTTGGCGAGGCTGAATAGCCCCAAGTTTTTCTTCAAGTCAACAAATTATGAACTCTAAAACAGTGTTCGCGGATCCAGTGGAGGCCATCATCAATTGAATGGGATATACCAACTTGAACACACCTCCACGCCTGGATGGATGGAGGCTATGGCATGTGTGGAGGTGTTGAGACGTATAAGAAGATGCGTGAGGGCGACGTCGACGCTGCAGATTTCAACATCTTCCCTCCAACCCACAGTCAAGAAACAACTTCTCGCTTTCCATCGCAATGTCTTTGAAAACAATCAAGATCGCTGAGGCCACAGTGACCAGTAAGTCCAATCTCAGGTCCCAAATTGCCTAGCCGATGACTTATCTCTCTATCGTCTCGTTCGTTTAGCCATTGGCTACGGTGCCATGGGTTTTGGCGGTGCGGCGTACGGCGACGCCGGTTCTGATGAGGAGCGCTTTGCGGTGAGCACTCTCAGTGTTTAAGATAGAGTATAAGCTTTGAGTGGTACTGACTATTCGGTTCAGGTCCTTGATCGGTTATGGGACCTCGGAGAACGCAACATTGATACGGCTAATGTCTATGTGAGTGTCTGGCTATTCTGGCTTTTGAGAACTCCAGCGGAGCACTCACCTATATATGTATAGGGCGACAGCGAGCTAGTCATCGGCAAATGGCTGAAATTGCACCCTGAGCGCCGCTCCCAACTCTTCATCGCCACAAAGTTCGGACTCAAGCCGGACTGGATCTCCAGCGGCGGAGACCCCGAATACGTTCGCGAACAAATCAACCTATCACTCGAGAAACTTGGTGTCGAATACATCGATTTGGTCTACCACCATCGGCCGGATAAAAACGTTCCCGTTGAGATCACTGTTGGTGCCATGGCCGAATTTGTCAAGTTAGTCATCCTTGCCTCCTTGCCTTGCGCTTCCCCAATCGTATTAACTGAACCTACCATAATAGGGCAGGGAAGGTCAAGTACCTAGGGCTCTCTGAGTGCACAAAGGATGGTATCCGGCGTGCCCAGAAGGTTCATCCCATCGCTGCAGTCCAAGTCGAGTGCGTTACTGTTTTTCTTTCAGTCATCTGCATCTACTTACCGAGAGGTTCCCAGGTTTTCGCCCATCGAGCTCTACCACGAAAGTGAACAAGGGGTAATCGCAACATGCAAAGAGCTTGGTATTACGTACGTCGGCTCCTTCTTCTTTCCTCTTCGATGCATTGCTGATGGTGCTCTCCCACTAGTGTCGTGGCCTACTCGCCCACTGGTCGTGGTATCCTCACCGGACGTTACGTGAGTTGTTTCATGAGTTCGCTTTTCTGACGACCCTCATCTGAGACATGATCTATCCTGATAGCGTGGCCCAGAGGATTTCGGAGAGGGGGACTTCCGCTCCACACTTCCTAAGTTCAGCAAAGAAAACTTTCCCAAGGTCCTCAAAGTCGTCGATAGCCTCAGGGAGATTGGCAAGGCGCACGGCGATGCCACAGCTGCTCAAGTCGCGATTGCATGGGTTGCTGCTCAAGGTGTCGTCGTTATACCCGGTGCGAAGCAGATCAAGTATGTCGAGGAGAACCTAGCTGCGGATAAGCTCGCCTTCAGTGCCGATGAGGTGAAGAAGATTAGGGATCTGGCGGAAGAGCTGGATTGGACGAACAGTGGTGCAAGGTATGGCCCTGGTCTCGAGGAGCTGAGCGGTGTGGAGACGCCTGCTCTGAAGGAGTAGCTCCACTTTTAGCCTGTCATGGAAATATCAATGCCCTTTTACATGTATATCAGCATTGTGAATCGCACAGAACTTCAATCTTTATCTCTCTCCCAATATAGTAAAGGTACCTCGATAGGTGCCATTGTTAGCGGATCGAGGTATCCGTGTATGTGATGATTTATCTGTTTATGCCAAGCATACTGCCTTAGTGTGACGTCTAAATTAATGCGGTACTACCCACAGGCGGATGCAGGTTGATGGAATTGTTACTAGGGGTTTTGTCTAAAGGACATTGAGGCGATATGCTACAGAGATATTGAAACGTTGGCAAGCAACATAGCTGGTCCGTGAAACGAGATAAGAGGTAAATAGTGGAGAAAAAAGAAACGAAATAAAACGACAGCAACGCCCAAAGAAGAGAAATTTATCGGTGTCCGTTGTAGTGGCCACGTCAGAACGAAAACTCTTCGTTATAGAAAGTGACAAATCCTCTCTGATCACCTTTCTTCACTCTTACTGGGTCGATTTGATTGGAAACCAAGTTTCTCACCACTTTGTCTAGCGAAGTGGGACCACAACACGCGACGGCAAGAGCCCCAGTTGACCTCTCAACCTCTGATGACAAAATCTTGTCAAGCCGTGGGCGACCAGGTCGAGCCAGGGCAGCAATGTACCCCATATCGTCTTGCTCATGCCGGGACAACTGGAAAAGATAGTCAAGAGCTCCACCCTCTCTTGATCTATTCTGAGGGAGGTGTGCCTCACTAGCAGTCAGCAGATTGCGAAGGGATTGAGAGTCCGCATCAAGATGCGAGGAAGGAGCGGCCGAGAATTGACTATATAGCGACTCAGCAACAGACTTTCTGGTGGAAAGCCGCCGTGCATGGTGGAAGTGATTGTTTCCTTGGGTGCGTGAGGGGCTGATTGGGGAGGCAGGCCCATTGAATGAAAGACGTTGAGGCGATGTGTGAATCTCGTTGAAGTGGGAGGAATTAGGTGCAGTATACTGAGGAGAGAGAGGGGAGTGGGCGGATATGTGGGTCTCAAGCCGTGATACTGGGAGAGCATGCAGCGGCGAGGCGGCGCCAACAGGAAGTGGAGGGGATGTCGGGCGGCTCGGGGAACGTATTGCAGAAGATGAAGCACCAGGAGTGCTAGTAGCTGCCAGCACCGAGCGATCCCACGTTTCTCCCTCGGGGGAAACGGGCTGGAACACGATGTCAGCAGTGACGCTATCGCCCGTCCACTCACCATCCTTGTCCTCATGGATGGTAGCATATGAATTCCTGGGCGAAGATGAGCGCTGTTGCGAGGTCCTCTGTTGAGAGGGAAGAGGAACACGGCTGGGCATAGGATGATAATGAGGGGGGACAGTGTGGAGAGACTGCTCCAAGGAGCGTCTTGATTCAATGTTAACTGCAGTCTTTTTCCGCACGAGAAGACCTTGTTTTTTCACTTTCTCCGAGAACTTGACAGCTTTCGAGGTCTGTTCATCCTCTTCACCGTCAAAGTTCGTCAGCGCCATAAAGAGGTTGTTCCCATCCGCCACGTCCATTTCCTCCTCATCGATTTCACTATAGAGTCCGTGATAGCTCGCACCGTTATCGACATTTCGGACCCCACCACTACTTCGATGCCGCGCCCCAACAGCGTAACTGACATCAGCAAGCGAGTCATCAGAGTCCCAGCCATCTTCTGAGTCAGAAGCAGCGCCATCAGGCGACTGTGGTCTATGATGACGGGGCTTCGAGCTAGCGAACATCGGGGTCGGTGGCACCAGCGTATCGCCTGTCTTGATGCGGCTGAGATCGTGGCCGACCCTCGAGGTAGGAGCACGCGATATGGATGGAGCAAAGTTGGTAACAAAGATGTCAATGTGAAGGACATCTGGGGGTACCATTTGCACGAACTGGCGTAGACTCGACGCACACCACATCAGGTGAGCTAAGAGTTGTCAGTAGGTAGTTAGATCATGGCATCCAGCACGCAATCAGGGAAAAGATCCAGCACTCACAATATTCGCGGACAAGCCAGACGAATCGTATTCGGTTAGTCTTCAGGGATTCGAGACGCTTTTGCTCGAGGGTACGACCGCTACTAAACCACTTCGAACGCTGTTTAGTCTCGGCCCCACTGAGATTCTCAGAATGCAGCTTCTCATGTGCTTCTGCAATCGCATGACACAGGGTTCCTAGGATGGATAAGCCAAAAGCTACACCACTACCACCAACGACGACAAGGACGCTTCCATAAGACTGCCAGTTGACGCGGACTGAACTGCCGTATGAACCATCAACACGCACTCTGAGGAGTGGTGGGATGTATCTGCCCGTCCGTGGATCATGTGTTCGGATAGCGTTCAGGTGGTTCCAGAGATCAAGAGTAAGCCCCTGTCTGGCACGTACAATAAACTCGAGGATCTGATTGGAGGTCGTTGGTCGTTGGGAGCTGGGGATGAGGCCTGCTTCAATGTCCTTGGATGAAGTCTGGGTAGAGTGCGCACTCAGGTCGCGAGCAGAGACGATGGTGAATGGATGACTGGTGAAGCGAGAAAGTGTTGGGATGGCGAGGAACGCGTATTGGCCGGCCGCAGGGCTCAAACTACGGACGGGTCGCACAGTGAGGCGAATTGTCCTCCCAGGAAGGAGCTCAGCTCTCCCACATCCAGGTGGGATAAGGTCCAGGTCACTTGACATCGACAGAGTTGGTTTCGGGGGGAACGTAGGCCTCGAGGAAGGAGAATTGAATGGTGCATGCATATGGTCCTTGGCGGAGAGAGGAGATAGGAGGGTGCTCGCAAAAGATGATCGACGAGTGACGGGCGCTGAATCTCCACCAAATAATGACGGTGGGAGGGCAGGAACCTTCTCCGAAAAGAAACTGCCATTGACCCACACATTCTTCATCAAGCGATAGAAACGCTCGGCAGCCCATAGGCCAAGGGTGGCCCAACACCAAGGAGCAACAGGAGGGTGATGAAGGGCAGAGAATACGAGGGTCAAAGGTACCAGGGTGACATGAAGAAGGTAGAAAAGCTCGAAGTCCGAGCTTCGGAATGAGGGGAATGACAGAGCAAATAATAGGGTCATGCAAACAAATGCCTGTATTTTGTGGGATCAGCGAAAGGACCATTTGCCATAAATGGGCAATCCATACCACAATCCCGAAAATGAACTTGGGGTAGTCGAAGACGTAGAGCCAGGCAATTCCACCACCATTGACCCCGACACGCTTATCTTTGGTCAACTGTACGCTCCAAAGTGAAACATGAGCAACAGTCAATGTGTAAATGATTCGTCCCGTCCAACGATGCAGCCATGCCAGCCTGTCTGAGTACACATGTGCCGGGAAACGAAGGGCGAAAACAGCGAATGGAGGGGCCTTCAAGACTGCGACTACGCATAATGGGAACAACGTGAATGCGATCAATCCTGCGAACATGGTCGGGTGAAAAAGGATCAGGCCCAGAACACTATGATCATCCAATAAACTCCTCACCAGTTCGGTTTCCAGCAGTCCACCAGGCTTTCCATATTGTGTACCCCGGGATGCTGACAGGAACAATTGTGTAATCTCTGGAAGCCAACCCGATTGTCTCCGACCTCCGACTGAACTTGGAGAGATCAAGGGCTCGGATACTGGGTTTGAGGTAGTCGGGGCCCAATACTGATGCCAATACGATAGAAACTATAAGGAAGAATAGAGAAAGGAGGTCGCCTTTTACTGGTAGTTCGGAAAATTTGATCTTCCACCAAGCGGGTTGCCGCACTTTTCGAGGCGGTGGTGGAGTGGAGGGGTCCGCCGCTTGTAACGTCGCTCTTTTACGTTTCCAGAAGCGCCAGAATGAGGGTCTCTGGATGGACCACTTGTGCCACCGAGCGCGCAAGGCAGAATGCTTGACATTCCCACCTGGGATTCGCCCTAGTAAACCGAATACGATGACGATGAACAGTATTTCGAACCATAGCATGTACGCATAGCGATAACTAGCAGCTATAAAAAGCAGAAGCCGATGTCAGTAACGCGTTAGCTGAGGCAATTTCTGCGATGGTAAGGTACTGCGGGATCGAAAAGTGCTCACGGCTCAGAACATGGATTGCCAAATAGTAATGGATCCAATCACGCGTGTCCGAGAAAGCTGGAGTCGGAGGATTGGGGTCGCCATACGAGCTAGCATATGACATGATCCGCGGCCGCTGAGGCTTTGAGCAGCCCCTAGGCTAGGAAACTGGATGAAAGAATCCAACCAGGGTAGACAAGTGAGAAAGATCAACCACAGATATGCAACGCTGGCAGTTGAGACAAGGTGTTGAGGAAGATTTAGGCGTTGTTTGCGCAGCAAAGAGTCGAGCTTGCTGTTGCTCTCTATAAAAAGGACTCGGCCGTGACACCGTCAGACGTGATGACAATATATTGACACGGCTGCCAAACATCGTCACCGTGGCTGTGCGGGCTCCTGTCCTCTATTATTTTGCCTCCTTTCAAGTTCAGAGTCCGAAACCTTCCGAATCACTGAATTTACATCTAGTCGTGTCATAATATTGGGGCGGCCTAATTTGCTCCCGAAACCCTATGAAATGCCCCGCGAGTCTGCGCGGGCAGACTGCACTAATGCTAAATGTTTTACCCAATGATTATAGTTCAATTCTCTGAGAAGTGAGCATATACAGTTGTTTCTTTCGAAGTTTGCATCCTACAATTGTATTTGCGGCTAGCAATTGGCCCACATTCCTCGTTGGGGGCCACTGTCCGTTTGCAACCAGACCCGACATCTGCTTCAGAACAAGCCCTTCGTGGCACCCCAATCGAATACGTGTTCGGCAGCGCCCTTAGGGTCCTGCATATAAATCCAATGCCCCGTTTCTACGACTTTGGTGGTTATGTCGTCACAAAGAGCATCTTGTTGTGATGCCAGGGGAAGCGGATACGTAGGGTCAAGTGAAGGCGAGATGTAGAGAAAAGGGTGTGTGATCCTGGAGTTTATTTCTGTGGGGTCACACGGTCAGGTTTATGGAGGACATAATCAGGCTAAATAGGATACGTACTTCCAAAGTCCCCCTCATTGACTGGAGAGACCGCCGCCCGGAACCACATGCACGGTCCTTCCATACCCCCTTTCCTCAAATATTCCACAAGCTCCCACTTGCTTTGGTCGCCGAACCATGGATCCACGGGGCTGATGTGATCTTCCTACAATTAACCTTAGAATAGCGTTATCTAGGCGAGAAGTAAATAGCCCCTACGAGTAAGCTCTCCTCAAGGCCACCAGACTTGCAAAGACGTTCTTTCCAGTCCTCAGGAGGACCGAACATGATACTAATGAAGCTGTCGATCTAGATTAGATAATGATTGGGATGAGCTATGAGAACATGAATACATATTCGTGCATCGTTTACTGACATGTTTGGTGAGCTCATCGGGAGCCCGCTCCAGCGGGAAGTACTTGAAGTAGCCGATATTTTCGTACCCAAGGACCGGCTTGACTTTAGCGAGGGCTCCATCGACGTCAAGCGGCTTGGGCGAGGGGGGACTGTAAGGGGCACCGCCTCTGCGTACAGAGAGTTCACATCGTTTCCATATAGGCAGAAGAACACAACGCACAAGACAATCCCAAGGACTCGTTCAGGGTAAAATTGAGAGAAGCGAGCAGTCAAAGGTCCACCTGACGCAATGGTTCCCCAAAGGTGACTTCATAAGTAAATAGCCCAGCCTAAAGCGAAGAGGATACTCGCCAAAATCGTGCCCAATTACAACGACTTTGTCAACCCCCTCCGCGTCCATCATTTGAGTGAGCTGATAGCAGAGCTTCTTGAACGCATAAGCCTCCACGTTGGTAGGTTTGTCTGTCTCGCCATACCCAAGCAACTCGGGTACAAGGATGCCATGGCCCTTAGTGGTGAGCTCAGGAGCAAAGTGAATCCAATTGACGGGACCTATGATCAACAGTGTCAAGCGTGTTTCTCGTTCGGAATATTAGCAGAGTAATCCCATAGGCACGAACATACCATTGGGGAAACCGTGTAGGAGGAGGAAAACCCTCTTGTCAGGTTGAGATGGTGGAATATACAGGTAGTTGTACACGTGGCCATCAAAAACACCTTTCTTCCAGCGGTTGTGACCACTGGAGGTGTCGCTCGGGGTAGGTGGCGTCACCGTTGTAACAGGAGGCTGAGTCGGAGCGTTAGAAATTTGCTCCCAGGTCTTGAGATATGAAAGCATGTCGATTAGGATTTGGCAAGGAAGAAGTAGAAGACTCGGTTGATGTAATGATGAAGAAACGATTTTTTGTGGCTCTTCTTATAGCTGTAGGCTTAGCAGGACCACTGAGCGCCTCTTACACTCGCAATCCGACGTCCGTGGAGCATCAGGGCTGGGGACTCCACTTAGCCGGCGCGGCCAACTGGGCGCAGACCACAGCTGAGGGTTTATGAAATTGCCACACCTGCTCTGGTTATAATCATCCGAAGCTCAATCCAGAGGGAATGACGCTGCTCAGATGAATACGTTGGTACGCCGTTCACAGACGGAGAAATGTGTCAGTGTCTAAGGAAAGGCTACGAAAGTGTTAGTGAGACTGATCTTGTTTCACTATGCTTGTGGATGATAGGCAAGCCATTCGCTACCAGGATTAACAGATTAACGGATGACACAGGCGCTGCATACGTCATGCGGTGGATAATCGCTGACGAGAAGACAGATCAAGCTTGTCGCATGAGATTTCCAACAAAAGGGGAAGCATAGTTATCCAAATCCTTTGATCGGCGCAAAGGCCCAGTTTTCACGAGCATTTGGGAAGAATCGCACCGAGTGACTTAGTCACGATTTACCAAAGATTTCGCACTGCAAGGCAAGATCCGAGCATGTAAGTGGCCAGAAACCATCGAAGTGCCATCCGAGCGCCATAAAAATGCTGTCCTTATGAGCCCAGGCATTTAGTAGCGAGGCCCGACTGGGAGGAAGACCGAGCACAGCGTTACCCCCACCCTTCTTAAGTGTGACGTTAACGGGCTGGGGCGTCCGAAGAGGGAAGCGGCAAGGTGGAGCGAGTCTGATTTCATGAGACTGTTATCTATACATTCCACAAGGTCTCAATCAATGGGAACAATGTGGTAGAAGTCGAAGACTTGAGAAACCACCTCCATAATTGGCAAGAGCGAGGATTTAAACATCAAGAAGCTTGTGGATCATGACTTGCCTTGCGGATCCACAGAGCCTATAAATACTGGAAGACAGAACGGGCGCCAAAAGGGCTTCGAGCGGAGTATTCTGGTGCGTCTCGGCTGGAGGTGTTTGCTATTCCTGGCTCATCCCTACATTTTGATCGGTTGAGGGATAAAGAAGTGGAATGGATATTCTCAGACCCAGGATTTATGATCTCGACGAATAACAACGATGAAGACCGAATGAGAACGGTGAGGCACAAGTCATACATATTTCGAGGTCACTGGTTGCGTGGGAATTAGTCAAGCAATCGTAAATAGATTCCCTTGTTGAGGTACGCCCAAGCTGACGACATCCTGCCACGAACTCCAGGCTTATATTCGACTGGTTCGTGACCCCCAAAAATCACGCTTAAATGGAGATCATGACGCGCCAAAAGCACAGCCAAGTGCAATGTTAGACCGTTAATATTCGGTGGTTATTTCGACTAGTGCTTTGATCGTTGTATACACAGCCAGTTCGACTGTCGAGGACAAAAAAGTCTCTTCGCTTCGCTTCCTCGCGGCTACTCATATGAATATATAGAGAAGATTTGCGCTCCCTAGGTTCGGCAAGGAACTTGCTCCAATTAAGTCCACTGTTCTAAATGACAACGACTACCGTGATATATATATCCCTACATTATTGGCTCCGTCACAACATGTGCAACGATATTCCCAGTCACTTGACAACGCCAATCTCCAACGAGTTCGATCAGGCCCTTGATTCACGTATTGAAGATGGTCGTAGTTCCCCGGCTAGGCACTGGGCACCAGTACATGTAGTGCGGAGGCGCGCCCGATCTCTCCAGCCCTCGTCCCTCATACGCTCGATCTTGAAAACGGCTGTACTGTCTAGCTGGCCTACCAGTATGGTGCCGGTAGACTCTTCTTTAGGCATTACTCTAACACTGACGAGCGTGCTCCTTGGGCTGGTGGCTTCCGCATTGTCAGTACATTTTCCACCCACGGTCACTACGATCAAACTAGTGTGGGGCTCACTGTCCAGCTACTACAGCCTCTTCGGAATAATCACAGTCCAAACTCTTCTGTACTTCAAGAGGTTCCCTAACGACCCTTCACACACTCAATGGCTGGTAGGTAGCTGCGTCCTACGCTCCCCACTCGATGTGTATTGAGTCCATGCTGACGCGGTCTTCCACCCAATCGGAACTGATTTTGGCACTTCTAGGTTGGTTTACTGTGGTACGAGCTGCTTGCCCAAGCCATAATACGCGTCACTGGCTAATCCGTTTGTAGGCTCCTGCAAGGTGTTGAGGTGTAGGTATCGATTTGGTACCAGAAAAATCCCGCCACCCAGGATTTCTGAAGTTCCTCCCCTTTTCTCTATCCAGCGGCATATCTAGTCGTGCATCGTATGGGAATTTGGTTGTCTATCCACTGGAGGGACTTTTTGCACTGGCAGAGGAACCTTGGTAAGACCACATGATCACGAACATATTCCCCTTCTCAGCTAATTCCGTTCGCTCCACGCTTGTTCAGGTATAGATCTTATTGTGGCACGCATGCGGTACGCTCACAGCAGGCAGAATGCACCAACCCCTCAAACAACTCTTCCTGATGGATTCTTCATATAGCTTGTGGTTTCTTTCGCCGTCCAATCCTTCTTCTTGTCAAGATATTGGTCCGGTAAGCTAATTGGCCTCAATGCCTTCTGAATGGATCATTGACCTTCGCGATATTCTGCAAAGTCTCCCGCAATCTGCTCGTTACAGCTCCTTTGGTAAGCCGACACAGTGCTGCAACATGGCATTCGCTGCGCTTGGAGCCCATCACTGAGTTGTGCCATGTGTCTTTATGATGCCTGCTAGGTTACGCTAGTGGTTTTGGACTTCGGTATGCATTAATAGGCCCTCTCGTCTATCAGGTCACTTTCATATAACCGTGTCTTACACAGGATTTGGGCTGTGTAAGCTGATGATACGCGATATGAATGTTCAGGCTCATCTAACAAACATCTTAGACACTGTGGTTCGGTCATACTTGACACCAGAAAGCTCAACAGCGACAGTGCAGGCACAAGGCTGGGACATGGGAGTCTGGTTAGCGATGGCCGTACGTAACGTATTCCTGAAACAAAGGTCGAACTTGAATCTTAAACAACGCTCTCTCAGGCTGCGGCAGATATTCTGCTCGCGATGTCCTTAGCATTCGAAATGCGCAAGCGCAGGACGGGCCATTTCAAGTACGATTGACTCCAATGAGATGGCCCTGGCCCCACCGACCCTGAGGCTAACAAATGACTGCTTCCTCATGTAGAACTGACTCAGTTCTGAACCGACTCGCACTATATGGGGTTGCAACAGGAGCTGTTACAGCAATCCTTGTAATCATTCTGCTATTTCTTGTAAGCGGGACACAAGATAATTCTTATAGCCGTTCGCGATGCTCACTCCACTTAATCCCTACTGTTACACCAAATCCCCTCCTCCAGTTTGTTGTAGCAGATATCGTCGAAATTTTATTACTTTTCGCCTTGGTATGCCGTCCAGCTTTGCTAATCTTGCTTCGTAGTTAATGCTGCTTCTACCATCCATGATTTTGTCAGCCTCTCGGGGGTGTGTACATTGTTACACTTTTGTCCAAGTAGGTATTAATTATCGAGACTCCAGGCGATTTTTCTAATCTTCCTCATGTCACTTATAGTCTCCATCTACGATCATCTCTACGGTCTGCTTTAGGGACCTCGAGGGATTTCGAGTTACGACACCGAAGAAATCCAACGTCTTTGTCTCAATATCCAAAGGCTCAAACAACCATTGTGATTATCCGTAGCGAACATCGCACTTATCTCTAGGTCTCTTTAGGTGTACACACATGTATTAGTCTTTCGTTTTGGGAACCAATTCCTTCGCTCGCCGCAGCGCGGCTTGTACTACTTCCAAATGTATCATAATACTTGATCTCCCTTTCAATACGTGCCGCGAAGGATGCCTCTAAAAAGTGCGAGTTTGAAATTGCTGGCAGCTGACCAGGACAAAATGTGGAGGATGAGAAGATCTGCAATTAGCGCGAGAAAACTAACAACCATCAACAGGCTAATCGGAGCCGTTGGCTCCTCACCTGACGTTGTACGGATAGCTACATCACCGAACTCCGTCAGACAAGCTCACGGAAAGAGCACATCATACATCTGGCTGGAGACATACTCTGAAGACAGCCGCAAGCAAAAACTGCGTCAGATGTAATAAAAAAGCCTCAGCCGCTCTCTCGGAATATTTTTGTGGCACGGACAATATATTCATGCAAAGAAGTCAGTTGTAGCTCTCGAAAAATGGCTTCCCGAGGGACGCGGTAGGGCAATTCACCTGACAACGTTCGGAGCCCGCACTTCCCCGGCTTCCCCGCTGAGACACGAATGCCCTGAGTTCTTTCTACCTCCAACCCAAATCCACCTCGATGTATCCTCCCTATCTAGCCACTGTAAAAGCTGACTGGAGTGTCCCTTTAACTCTTGCGAGCGTCCTTTTTGGGATCTGGGCTGCAGCGCTGTGAGTCTACACTATGAATCAACCACCCCCCCCCCCCCCCCCCCCCCACGCTTCGAGATCGAAAGGCTCATGATGATTTAACCCCTGTAGTCTTTTCGGAATCATCACCGTCCAGACTTACTTTTATTATAAGAGGTTTATGCGTGATCCTTGGTACACTCGATGGCTGGTAGGTTTGCAGCCTCCACATGGTATTTCTGAGTAGTGATGCTACAACCCCGATGCTCTTCTTCAATTCAAGGTTGGCGTCCTCTGGTTAGTCCCTCAATACTTATTCCATGGCCCTATGTGACCCACTCTCCCGATCTTGCCTCCAGGATCTTACAAGGCATTGAAGTGTATGCGTTTACAGTACCCCTCTCATCGAGTCAACAGCTCACCCTACTATGTCTTTGTTTCTGATCAGTGGCATATCAAGTCGGGCTTCGTATGGTAATCTGGTTGTGCTACCACAAGATGGTTTTATTGCTTTACTAAAGGAGCCTTGGTGAGAGTGGGCACTGTCTACTTCGCCAGATGTGCTATTTACACCCATTTTCCTCCCGGGAATACATCAGGTACAGATCTTACTGCGGCACTCACGGGGTAAGTCCCCATTCAAATAATATCCCCCTACCCTAGTGGTGTCTAATTCCCTCCCCCTCTTCAGGTTGTGGTAGCCTTTGCTGTCCAAAGCTTCTTTCTCTTGCGATACTGGTCGGGTAAGCTTCCATGATTTTTGTGGCCATCTAGCCGAGGAAATAATGTTCAGTGGACATGATCAGTTTCTCGCAATCTCTTTGTTACAATACCTTTGGTAAGCTATTCAATTTGAATCTACTTGCTTGCTGTGCTGTATATCTCAGGGCTGCGATATCTCCACGTCCCGCAGTCCTTGTCTGTGTTGCTCGATTTCGGTCAGCGTTTTATATTTCTAGCCTAGATCGCTCACTGACACCCCGCTCAGCATTTGGCGTCTGTGAGCCCACCGCAAAACAACCCCTCTTCATTTAGTATTCTAATAGGGTTTCTAGACTGTGTGTGGCGCTCTTATAGGACTCCACAGAGCTCGATAGCAGCACTCGAATCACAGGGCTGGGCCTTTACGGTCTGGCTAGCGCTGGCAGTGAGGGCTCAATTTTTACTCAGCCTCTCAATATGAATAACGATTCATTTACTTTCAGGCAGCCTCAGATGTTATACTCGCCATTTCATTAGCCTTCGAGATGCGCAAACGTCGAACCGGGCACCACAGGTATGATTCTTGTTGCGACACACTATAAAGCATTTATCCGCTCAACATTACGCTGTTCCACATAGGACTGACTCGGTTCTGAATCGGCTCGCCCTGTATGGGGTCGCTACTGGAGCCATCACAGCGACTGTCGTTATCATTCTATTATTCCTTGTAAGCGTGCTTAGCATTGCGGCTGATCAACACCACTGATACCGGTCAATTGCTCCTCCGTGCTCTCCTGTAGTTCGTTGTAGCGGACAGAGTAGAAATATTCCTACTGTTCGTTATCGTGAGTCATTTCTTTCTTTCAAGATTCGTCCAGTTGACGCTGATCGAGATCGTGCGGCTGACTACGAAATATAGCCTCTTGGAGCTGTCTATATTGTCACCCTTTTGTCCAAGTGGGTCACTTTTCCTCTCTCGACGCGGCCATACCCTAAATCGCATCCACGGTTATGCCCCACAGTCTTCACCTGCGCATATCATTACGGACGGCTTTGGAAGCCCCGAGCAACGTGGAGTTACGACACCGAAAACACCCTACCCATCGGTCTGCTGATGCCCCAATTGCCGTTCTGGTTCTGCGCACCGAGAGTACCTCTCATATCTGAATCACACTCTATCCACATATTCTCTTTATTCCGTCGATCTATTCTTTCTTCGATTTCAGTCGTCTCGACCCACTGGTTGGTCAATCATCAAATAGCGCACGCCAAGAACAAAATACTATACATTATGGTACATTATATCGGGCAGCCAGTGACGAGTATATTTGAACCCCATCACCACTTATAGGAATCAGGCGGCCTAGTTATGCCCGCAGGAGAAACTGGAGTTTGAGATGGGCCAGTACTACGCGGGGCGGGCGCTCTACACATTAGTTAGATCAAACCATACACATCGAGTTATATACTCTGATCTCCGCCGATCCGGATCCAGATCTACTCAACTCCACTCTCATGAGCGTAAGCTACAAAATAGATGTTGTTTTACGCCTGACTCGGAACACCCGCAGGAGCAGACCCAAACGCGGCAAGAGTCCTGATCGCCGCATTCCGCAAAACATTTGGATCTCGCTTACGTTCAGGTAGAGGTCCACCTCCTGCAGCAGAGGGGCCGTGCGCCCCAGCTGGGGAGACGGGTGGGGAGGCGCCAGAATCTATCGCACCAGCTACTTGCACAATGGCTTGTTCATTAGTCAGAGCGGTTAGAACAGGACGCGCAGCGGCCCTAATTCCCTCCACCAGCGCCACCCTCTCCGCTAACTCTTCCTTGGACGAGCTAGTTGAATCTCCGAGCTGAACATCAGCACGTCCCACTGCGAGTAGCAGCAAACAGGCGTTAGCCCGCAATTCAGGTGCGAGGCCAAGGGTTTTCCCGCGTGGGGAAAGGATGTGAGATGTGAGCATATCGAGTGCACTTGAGGCGATAGATGCGGATGCGTCCGCCATGGTAGATTGAGTGGTAAGGCTAGCTTCAGAGATTGGAGGCGAACGAGTGACAGAAGCGGGGCCGCCTTCTGGGCCGAGGTTCGATGTGAGGGCAGCCACAACGTTAGGGACTGGGAGATAGGACATCAGCATACAGTAGCAGATCGGAGAACAACGCTAGATGAAGCACAGCGGCGAAGAAACTGAAAGAGAAGATTAAGTGATCATTGTGACGCACCTCCAGCTGCGTGACTCGCAAGTAATGTTAGAGCCACGATGCCCTCATTCAGCAGCACAGGGTACTTCAAATTCCGTCCCAGCATTTCTGCAATTGCATCTGCGACAAGTTCCGCGGTACAGAGCTCATTGAATGCCTTTTTGCGAGCCTCGGCGACGTCCGGGGGAAGTACAGGGTCATTAGTGACCGGAGAGGTGACACCTGGAGGCCGAACGAACAGCGTCTTCACGAGATTGACCAATATGCGCGTGGATTCATTCCGAATGGCTAACGAATCTGTGCGTCGAATCAGCTCCAGAAGCTGATCAAGACCGTTTGTCTTATCTCCCAAAGGCTCGAAAACCTGCAGAGCAAAAGGGACTTTATAGAAGTTTAAGCTGCTGAGTGTATTCCTAGCAAAAGAAACTAGTGAATACTCACTGCTACCATTCACAAGGTTCTTCATCGTCGCAACTGCGGAAATCTGCACAACGTCCGCCTTGTCACCATCAGGGGACCAAACTTTGGACTTGAGGATGGCAGGGATAATGCCAGCTTTGCCAAGCGCCTCTCTCGTAGAGGGACCTTGAGCAAGGTTCCGCAATAGCCCAAGGACTCCATGTTTTAACTTGAGGTCCGTTGAGGCGTCCAGGAGAGGACCTAGTGCCGGAAGGATTGAGATTGGAGGCTCAACGAGAGCAAGGCATCGAGATTCTGGGGGGTTGGTAGATCAAGGATTCTGGTCAATATTCGCGAAGAGTCAGCGGCAACAGGAGATGTGGACAAACCTCGTCTTGCCACATTGCCTAGACACAGCGTTGCACAGATGACCAGGTCGTCTCTTCCCTCTTCGTCCTTTTTGTCTATTTCCATGCCATTCGAGCCTCGCACAGTCTCGGGATATCGTTTAATCCACTCCACCATTTTTTGAACGAACCATCCGCCACCACTCTCAGTCCCCCACAGAGTGTCCATCAGCGAATCTTCGCCTGCAACTGTGACGATGGCCTTGATCACCGCTGCCTTGCACATCCCGAGCGTCTTTTCCCATTTGGCAGCATCCCTCGACTCCGTTGCCCACTCAGGAGGCGGGGCTGCATGCTCAACAAATGTGAGTAGGTAATAGAAAGGCGAATCCGCCCCCGTAGTGCTGGAAGTGGAAGAAGCTGTAGAACCAGATGGTGAAACGAGCAAAAGCTCCCGCATTCGAGGTTCATCGACTGCGAGCCCTTCAATGAGCATGCATGTTTCCTCAACGACGTTCACATCTGCCCCCAGGAGTTTATATCGGAGATCCGAATTATTAGCGGCAAATGAGGGGAGAGTAGAGTGGGGAGAAGATGTGGTCGAGGTTTGGGTAGGCGAGAAAGATGCCAAAGATTTAGCCAGGTAAGGAAGTGCAGCTTCGTCCCAGACGACTTCTGCCAAGATATGTGTGTTATGATTAGTTTTCCGTCGACAAATCGAAACTATGACGTATTCTGTGCAAAAACGATGGTTCTCACCCTCATCTGACACTCGGAGCGTCTCAAGTGCTCGCCAGGACCAGTCCGACAATCCCCATCGCCAGGTCCAGCGTTCCGAGAGCTCCTCGTCACTCCCAGAACCGGGCTGGATCTTCCACAGTCCGGCGGGATATATCAGGGATGTCAGTCTCAGGATAATCCCAGAAGCCTTGAGATCGGAAAGAGCGTCCTTCACAGGCTCTGTATCAGCCACACAAATGAACCGAGGATGTCCGTGACGTTAGGTAAAAGGATGATATGCTAATCAGGCTGAACAAATGAGACTGACTATAATCCATTGCAGCATTCAGGAGAACACCGAATGATGTTTTGATGATCTTGAGGTCAACCAGGCTCAGGGCCGATGCGAGATCTGCTGAGCTAGACGAGGCACGAGACGCAGAAAGCAGTAATTTTGAGTATCCATCAAGAAGGCCGACGATAATCTGGGGGAATCCTGCCGCGAGAAATCGCCCTCGATTGATATCTGTTCGATTGTTGCCGTCACAAGTCCAATGTCGCGTCGAAGGCCGAGGATTCCCGGCGGGTATGGATTCCCCAGAAGGAGATAAACCGGAGCATTGGATGCGTGAATAGGCGTCGGAATCACACCAAAGAAGGTCAGTCCATCAAATCACCAAAGGGAGAAACAATGTAGACTGACCGTGGTCCATGCATATGTTGGCACCAACTCGAAGAATTTCATACGTTGCGCCAGAGGCGGCAGGAGCGACAGGAGCAACCTGCTTCGCGGGTTGAGTTGAAGCAGCCTCAGAAGCGTGGGTTATAAGTGTGGTTAAACTATGCGGAAGGGCGGTCGCGCCGACAATCTCATGGTAATCCTCTGCTCGCAGGTTACAACCAACCCCGCATTAATGTCAGAGTTTCGGTCCGACAAAAGGATCGAAAGCGCCCAAAGCGGTGAGCTAACCTTGTTCCCCATGAGATCGGAGTCTATCCGCGAGTTGACGAGCAGAATCCTCGACTGTTGACCAAACTGATGGCTCTGTCTGCCCTGATGAGATCAGTTTTGCACAGTTGGTGAGCTCGTCGGCGAGCTTGACGAGCTCTGCGGACATGTTGGAGGTTGTAGAGAGAGAAGAAGATAGAAGAAAAGGCTAGCAAGTTGAGCACCGCAATTATAGTGGACAGGATCGAAAGTAACCCTTGTTTGGCAAGTGCCCTCGACGCAAATAATATTTGATTTGACCCGATTCAGTCCGCCGCTGCAAACACGGGGACCAAAGTGGTCAAGTACAGCCTTCGAGGGAAGTAACAGCCTTCGGTTGAATTCTGCAGATAGAGTGACGTTCACAACTGGCGGGAAATTTTTACAAAAGAAAGGGATTCTAATGTAAAAGCATTGATGTTTCGTTCGCACAGCTTCGTTGGAAATGGGGGCGTACAGACAGGAGTCGTCATGGTCGTGAAGAAGCCCTGAAATAAAATGGAATCTAATGAGACACCACTAGGCGAACCCAGGGAAAGAAAGAAGCTCGAATAACAGCTAGCTGTCACCCGTAGTGGGTAGGAGGGAATACGGCTGGCCTGATCCCAGTCTCTTGGCCGCTGTTGGCTCAACCTTCGCCACCTTTCCGTGGCCTTTGACAGTATATTTCACACCACGCCATGTGACATCCGTGCCCAGCACGCCTACAAGCCATATCGGGAACGCCGACAGCTCGCGTATGGCCCATGCAACAAGGAAATTGGCCCACTCTGCTCTAGGCAGGGGATGCCCTGCAATTGCTGCATAGACTCCCAAATCCAGGGCCAACCATCCAGCCACATGCAAGACAGCGAATATTGCCCACGGGATGCCCCACGGCGCTGCAATAGTCGCAAATCCGACGAGACCCAACATGATGCACTCTGTGAACGGCTCAAGGAGTGTTGCAGAGATGACAATGTGTTTGCGAACACGAATCCAGCGCACACGCCGCTCCACATAATCAGAAAACTTCATGTTCGTGCTGATCGCGTTGACGGCAACGTCCGGGCTCATGTCATGCAGGAGTCCAAGCTCGTGCATGAAGCAGGCTGCGAGGATGTTGTCTTCGGCGAGGTATGCACTCATAGCCCGAAGCCCTGTGACAACCTCAGGGCCATAAGTCGGGAGCTCAGGCTCGCCGTTTGGTGCCATCGGCTGCTTCTTCCACTGGCCTCTGTGCTCAGGCATACTCGTCACGCAATCAACGTCCGAGCGTCGGTAGAGATTGGATTTGCCCATGACGCAAGAGTCAAGCGCGAGCTTGTTGATCGCAATATACATCTTGGCGTGCGTGGTGTTGAGAAATGCCGCTTCGACACGGGAGCCGAGAGTATCTCTGGCACCATAGAGAACCGCTTGAGGGACATGATGCACAACGCCGACACGTTTACGGAAGTGTGGGCCATTGCCAGAGGTTGAGGGAGCAGGGAATTCGCGAGTCAGAGCCTCCACAGAGCGCGCAAGTGTGCCTGGCTGCGTTTTGACATTCGAGTCAAGAACCCATACGATATCATGTTTTGCTTGGCGGAAGGGTTGTATGAGATTGTTGACTTTGGGGTTGACGCCGATAACCTCCTCGTCTATCAAGAATTGTCAATTGCGTGTGCATATGTAGCAGAAGAGGGGGTCAAGACTGACTTGTGATCAACAGAACAGGAATCGTGGGGTATTTCTTCTGGAGCTGTTCGACAACGCGCACTGCAGGATCACTGGGTGCGTGAACAGAGAAGATAATCTCAAAGTTCGAGTACTCCTGGAGGAAGGATGATTCGAGGTTCTCATAGAGGTTTGGGTCCAGACCTTTCAGGGGCCGTATGATTGAGACCCCTGGGACTGCTGAAGCGGGAAGAGATGCAAGTGGAGATCGTGGCCGCCTTGAGTACCTCTGACGACTGAAGAGAACAAGATTGAGTATCTAACACCCTTATAGGACAAAAGGACGGGAACCTCCACTCACGCTGTCCACCATCCCACTATTGCTAAGCCCCAATAGATGATGTACCAGCAAATGGCCACTACCGAGAGCAGTGCAAGTGGGTATGTCCATACTGACTCTAACAGCTCATGGGAACCTCCTCTATTCGGGGACATCGTAGGGGCCGAGAGGAAGCTAGGGGTGGCGGGCAGGAGCTGAAGGTGGCACAAAATAACGTCTGTGTCGACGATATGTGCTCTTGTGTTGAACGTTCACGGAGATGAATTGAGTTGACGCGATGGGCTTTATTTGGTTCTATTCAGTCGCTAGCCACTTTTTGGCCCCTTGCTTTTGCATTGCCCCAAGGCTTATCTCTATCACTTAGTCACAGGCTGATTATCAGTATTCTCCAATTCAGCTCGTTTCTGTAACGATGGGTTTCACGGAATCACTTGATGTGCGTGACTCATAATAGCGGTTGCCCTTTCATATCAAGAATACTACGACACCAATGAGCCCCATTCTTGAGGATTCCTACTGCTACTCCTGATTAGATACACCGGAACTCTCAGCCACTGGTGGCACGGGTGGACTTAAGAAAAGGCGCTCAATAGCATAACCGTCATATCGAGTGGGGAGATTCGCATACTCTTGCTCTGGCTATTGTCGACTCGTCAGTTGGGTAGGGCCAATGAGTAGAGAGAGGAACACGCACATGAGGCCAAGGAGGGACTGGAGCACGTGGACCCATTGGCTCGTCCTCGTCAGAATGCTCGAGGGCAGCCAGCCAGCCTACATATGGGCCACGCTTCCCTTGAGGGTGCGTCAATGTGGGATCATCGTCTATGGTCGAGTGATTGCAGACCAATGTTCATCAGCGCCATTGAGACGAGCATGATTTGATGGGACCCTCACCAAGCAATTCGACCAGCCTCAATGTCCCCGATGCTATGAGGTGAAGCGTTCGAGCTCCTTTCCACCACTCGAGCAATTTGATAGAGAGGAAACAGACGATGCCAAAAACCACAACCTCTATGAGGCTCACCCACAGCCTGAGTTCGAGAGTCATTTTCATGACCCAGAGAAGGATTCCCTGTAATACGAAATGGCCGATGATGCAAAAAAGGCATACAGCCGAGTTGATCACAAAGGACAGAGTCCTATAGAACTCGATACCATCAGCTTGTTCCATATTGAAGAAGAACAAGAAAACGGGGCTGATGGTCGAAGGGTCGTGGATCATGCTGAAAGGGGTGAGATCCCCTAATGAACTCATTGCGATGCGAGAGAATGAATAATGTCGAAGAGTAATTGTGTAGATGAGCAAACGGGCGAAGAAATAGCAATTTGTGCTCGCAAGACTATAGCCAGGGGCAAGACAAACGATCGTCTGAATATAGCGAGCAACGTGGCCGAGTGTCGCTGGGGGCCCGCGCCATTTCTCGTCCAAGGGATCACGGAATCCTTCACAAGTTTGAAAGAACGGCGCGATGTCTCCTGGATCTGCCTCTTCCTCTGGGAGACCACCTATCAGGCCCAGAAGTAGTGAGTTCTTCATATGATAGCCTCGAAATGGCACTGCAGGAGAAATCGTGATGCGATGTTCTGCACGGAAGCCCAGGTTGCGGCCCTTCCCGTGGCGTTCAGCTTTGATGTCGTAAGCCGTTACAGATGCGCCATCGGGACTGCGGTATTCCACCGTTATGATGATGAATTGGTGATGGAAAGGGCCAGTTTGCGAGCGCCACCAGGTCACATCTCGCACTGTGGCATCCCTGATATGAGCAGGTGCTGCCATGACCCACGAACAGAAATCATCATCGGACATGATCCCTAGCACAAACCCGTCAGGCTGCGTAGTGCGGTCTAGAAGTGTAGGGGCTGTTTAGAATCAAGGTAAATGAGTGCGTCGATAGGAATATATCCGGAGAGTTGAACTATATCACGAACTCGCTTTTGACAACCAAAGTAACCGCTTGCGACCGTCTGGCCGATAGCTTAGACCAGACCTCCAGAGCGGAAGAAGGGGAGCTCTTGCTCCTCGATGCGGTCGAGGACGAGGAGCAGCATTGTTGTTCGACCCATCTGCGATAGCCAGGTTGGTTGCGTTTCTTCTGTCGATATGGGGATGAGGGACTGGTCGTCCAGTAAAAATTGTCGGAAGATGTTCGAATTCTTGCTCTGGCTACGGAAGCAAGATTGAGGCAATGCATGAGTAGGTGGGTCATGGAGTCCGAGACGGGGCTCACGTTATTCCAATGCAGGATTGCCTTTCTTGGGCCTGGGAGCTCCATATCTTCGGGCTCTGAATGATCGTGGAGGAAGTGATATTCGTACCCTTGTAGTGGGATGTAAGCTCCTCTTCTCCCCAAAGGAAGAGTTAGAGTTACGTCATTGTCTGGTGATTGTCAGTTTCACAAGAGAGACAGGACCACATCTTGGGGACTTACCTAAGGCATTAATGAAGTTGCTTGTTCGAGCAGACAGCTTGAACTTGCGGGGCGCGTTGAGGTAGTGCATGAGGGGAAGGAAGATTGCAAACAAGCAAATGGACAGGAAGGGTATGCCAATCGCAGCCCACAAGGTAAGCAGTAGTGTCTTGAATCTTCCATGTGGCATCTGCACTGCAGTCCCGATAATTCCTGCGAGATACAGGGCTACACAAATTACAATCCCAAGAACATAAAATGTGCGCTTGATTGCCTTGGAATTTGCATGGCGTGGCTGCCACTGCTCTTGAAGGATAAGGAGTCGCATCACTGAGCTGATCGTAGATGGATCGTGAATAGCTCCTCCAGGCTTGAGGTACTCGGGCCAACTTGAGACAACTTGAGCAAAAGCATAGTGGCGTAGGGTAATGGCATGAATGAGAAGACGACAGAAGCCGCGTCGGCTAGGATGCGAGGGGGACCAGGGGTAAGGGGGGCCGAGTTCTTGTATGTGTTCCACGTAACGGGCGATATGTCCCAGGGTGGGAGGAGGGCCTCTCCATTTAGTGTCCAGGACATCACGGAAGCCCGCGCACGAATGCAGTCCGTTAGGAAATACGGGTGATCCGTGAGCACTCGCTTCCCGTGCCGAATCGATAAAGCCAATGATAAGCTTGCTAGTATCGAGGCGTTCGTTCAGGGATATGGAAGGCGTGATGGATACGTCGAGAGAATGCCAGCCCGCCACTCGCTGCTTGAGTGGCTCGATCTTAATATCATACGACGCTGTATCTTCTGAATGGGGGCTGGTTTGACATGGGATGCGAAGGATGATAAACGTGCTCGTGGGCTTCGCCTCAACTATACACCATGTTATGTCAGAGATGATACCGTGACGCACGGAAGGGGTCAGTGCCCAAGCAGAGAACTCGGACCACGACATTGAATGACATGGAGGCGCAGCAGAGAGGATGCCTGCGTCAGTCTCAGTGGCTCCTGCGTGGTGAGGGAATTGAATAAACAAGTAATCGGACATCGAAGCATTAGGAAGCGTACCTGCGAGCGGCGTAGCCGACAGGACGCTGGTGCTATCCCTCCCCGTATTCAAATCACTCCGCATGTGTTGTCCATCTCCAGCACTAGGGATGCTGGCAACAGTTACAACTGGCGATAGGTTTATTTCTTCGATCTCCAGGTCGGAGCCCGGGGCGGCCATCCCGAACACTTGCTGGGGTGTGCAGAAGTGTCTTGAGATTATTATCGAGATAAGGCTCAAAGGATGGGAGAGGGTGAGGACATCAGGGCACGGTTGGCGTCAATTTGCACACCAGCAAGCGTCTACATTATCGCAATTCAGACCATTGAGTAATTGGGCTGCCACGATCTATCTAACCTGAACCAATGAACTTCACTTACGCGCGAAGATTTGGACAGTGACCGACGACTCACCTCAATGACTCATCTCATATCCAGAAAGCACCTGAACAAGCGATGGGGGGAAATATTGGTGAAAATACGAGGTTAGGATTGTGTAAAAAGGCATGGGATGGTCGTAATTGAGTGCATCAACACAAGCGATTTTCCAATCGTGAGAAGTTGCACGTGAGCCCAATAGTGAGTGGTCTGCCCAAATCCATGGTAAGGAGTTGTAGCAGCAAGTTATTCGAATAAGCTAACACCTATAGGCTAACGAGTACATATTTTGTACAGATCGTTTGTAGGAGGGTTTATATGAACCTCGTTTTACTCGACGCTGTCCATTTGCACTGGGTCACTTTCTTCATGGCCGTACCTCAACCGGAAATCCGTCATATGTGGTGGGTAGGTTTTCGTATTCCTGTTCTCGCTAGAGGAGCCAAGGTGAGCCAAGGGAAGGGGAAAACTGAGAGGGCAAGACATACATGAACCCACGGAGAACTGGTAGCTCGCAGATCTGACGTCTCTTCATCTGTATAAGCTTGCTCAAAGAAGGATTGCCATTCTAAATATTGACCACGTTTCGCGTTCGGGTGGGTCAAAGTAGGATCGTCATCTGTGTTTGATCGGATGATCATCAATTTTTATCTGTGCTGCGATCCGCAGGTATTGAACCATTGTAGGAATTGATGTACTTACCAAGCAGTTCAACCAGCTTCGCTGTCCCTGTTGCTGCGATTTGGGAGGCTCTGGGCTTCACAAACCGGTCCTCAAGTTTTACAGCACAAAAAATAACAATGAAATATATGATTAGTAGCGCGCCTGATGCCCACACGAAGGTGTCTGACAAGAATCCCATGACGCCGCCCATCACAGCTAGGCAAAGAATGGTGACCAGTGCCAAACCGAAGTTCAAAATGAGGGATAGACCCCCAAATAAGAGGTACGCGCTGGACGCCTCCCGTTGCAAGAGGAACAGGAAAATGGGACTCAGGGTTGAAGCATCATGTGTCCTGCTCAGAGGAGCAAGGTCAGCTGATGAGGTCATAGCAACACTTGAGAACGAGTAATGGCGAAGAGCAAGGCAGTGGGTCAGGAGGCGAGGGAGGAAATACGAGTTTGTGCTCATGAGACTGTGACGAGGGGCAAGACGGTCAATGGTATACATGTAGCGAGCAACATGTCCCAATGTGGCTGGAGGCCCTCGCCACTTGAAATCAAGGACATCACGAAATGCGGTAGCTATTTGGATCGAAGGTGAGACGTCCCTACGAATGGAGTTCTCGCGTTGGGAACTACCTATCAGCCCAAGGAGAAGAGAATTCTCTGCTAGGTACTCCTGAAGCGGGGCTGCAGGGGAGATCGTGACTTGCTGTTCTGCTTCCCAGCCTAAGTTGCGGCCTTTGTCACGAATTTCGACCTTGAGGTCATATGATGTGGGTGGACTGTCGTCTCCACTGGAGTACTC